>CAICTM010001446.1:0-29117 GCA_903772945.1 Seminavis robusta | reverse complement strand
AGATCGACAGGGTATATCGTGCAAAACGGTTCACACCATATGTAAAAACACAAATTCACGAGTACGGTGTGCATGGAGTTGTATACTAAAATAACCCAGCCCTCAATTTGGTCGCTTGTTGGATTATCACCTCTCTTACTTAGCCGGTTACGGCTGCAATCATGAGAAACTAGACAACAAACCCCGTTCCTGATGTCACTTCATTGACAAACAATGCTCATGGGAGCTTGGTACCTCCTGGGAGGGGAGTCCCTGGATAAGTAGCGAACCTAAATGTGTTCGGAATGTGGAATGAAAAAACCGTTCAGCCTCAGCCAAGGGGACCTCTCAGGGATTTGCTGTTTAGTTCAGGCATTGGATCATTGGACATAAAGTTTAATCAAATCTCTTTGATGATCTTGCTAGCATCGACAACATACATGGAAACATTCTCCCCAGGGAACTTGGTAATGTCCAAGTGAAGAAGCATTGCTTTGAGGGTCTCAATATTGCTGAGAGAAGGTATGTATATCTTCTGAAGAAAAGCCAAGAGAAGCTGAGGCACATTGTGCTTGGCTCGAGGAACATATGATTTGAGTTCCTACTGGAGAGCATCAGTGCAAGAATTTAGCACAGCCTTTCCTGACCAGGCAAGGATTGTCAAATCATACTGGCAAACAAGATGTTGCTTCAGAGTTCCAGCATCTATGAGTCCGACCCCATTGTCTGTGAGGTCCTGATGCCATTTTTCCATCATAGAATCTGAGACATGTCCAGGAGCAGTGAACAAGTTGATTTTATTAATAGTATTGGTATTGAGATCTCCAACAACAAGCTGAAAGACCCCTTCCAATCCATGCTCTGTCATCATACTATCAAAGGCGATAAGAGAGACCAGCACATGAGACCCAGAAGCATTGGACTCAGGCAGAGTGGAGAATAGTAGACTGGTGGAATCCTTCATTCCTTTCTTGCATGCCAAATCGATAGGCTGGAGTGTTGTGTGATGTTTCAGATGGTCGTCACCAGGGAAACCCCTGAGGCATAGTAGGGTGCTTTGAGGTTCCTTTCCCAGTCCATTTGAGCCAGATTCCTGTCCAGGCTCCAGTGTGGGTGATACCGCCAAGCCGAGGGGCTTCTGTAAGCTTTGGTCTTCTCTTTTGGTTTTCCCAATGTGCCGGAGGAGCTCCTGGAATTTGAACTGCGGTCAACGGTGCTGCAGTCATGATTGGAGGATCAGATGGTGGGATGATTAGATCAGATTCAAAGAAGGCTTGTCTGAAGCCTGTTGGACTGAACAAGGATGTGGATTGGGTGCTGGCGCTGCTTGTGAAGATGAAGATGCTGGGGCAGAGGAATCGTCGTCAATGTCCATCACCCCTGAGAATACAAACAGGAGGCAATGGCAATTGCAATGGCAATGGCAACATCGGCAATGGCAACAGTGGGAACAGTAGAAGGAGCGGCAAACAGAGGAGGAGCTTGATGGACCAGTCAATTCGAGTCAATCGAAGCTGGAGCTGGAGTGTATGAGCTTTATTCGGATCGCCGAACCATTCACAAACGCGGAGCGACGTCCTGGCGGCGGCGAGGACATGAATGGTTCGACGACAACTGCAGCCAGGCTATTCTTTGCAAGCCAGGCAAACGACCAATGCCAGTCCTAGGTAGACTGAGCTTGTTGTTATCGATCGGCAGTTTGTTGTTGTTCCATCGATTCCATCGCCGTTCCGTGTTGTTGTTCGAAACAACATCGGTGTACCTCTCCGTCGAGTTGTTGTTCGAAACGACATCCGTGTACCTCTCCGTCGAGTTAATGAAAAAGTGAGGAACTAAAAAGCATGACTCAAAGGACTTAAGCTCAGGTAATTCGAGTCGATAATAGTAGGTAATAAAGCATGACTCAATGCATGACACACAGGCCGAGCCTCATTGCAGACGGAGCTCATTTTTCGATGAATTCTGTTAACTCTGTCAACTCGGATCGGCTGGAGATCGCCGGTTCGATCGATCCAATCGATCGATCCATGCTGAAGCTGAGCATGGTCAAAGGCTTTGCCGGTGACAGAGATAACAGTAGTAGCAGTAGAAGCAATAGTAGTAGTAGCCATAACAGAAGCAGTACCAGTAGTTGGTTCCTGCACTCGATAGTAAAAGGGTGACTCCCATAGGAGTCCAATGTATAATATAGGGTCCTCCTCGCGATTTCGATCGAGGACAGGATGAGATGAGTCCTTGTTGAGATTACGATCGTCAACAGGAAAGGGATCCTCATTGAGATTGCGATCGTCAAAAGGATAAAGAAAGAGATCGACAAGATAGGACAGCCACAGATGAAGAATCAAGAGAAATCAGGGCAGTTTCTGATCAAGGAAGATAAGTAGCGAAATTCCTGAACACCCAAATGGGATAGACATATAAGGATAAGAATGAGTAACATCTCATACCTCGCATGCTACCATGCGACAATACCATTGTGCATTGACTAATCTAAAGATCTAGAGAGATGTTAAGTTTGTATTTCCAAATAGTGAGCAGTTATTGAGTTATTTTCTAGAAAAAGCCTGCTAATTGTAAAACTGTAAAGTTATTCGTCTTAAGCTGTATCCGTCGCATAATTTCTTGATGAGGTTGAGCAATCAGGGGTCCGGATTGCCCTCCTTTATCCAGTAAGCAACGGAGTGTAACGGGTTTTTGGTTTTCCCTTTTTCTCGCTTGTAAAATCTAACATAAACGATAGTTTAGAGGTCTCTTGTATTGCGACGTTTACGAGGGTGTTGGCCACGGACTGAGGTTAACGATGCTAATAGATCATCAGAGTCTAATTGAGCAGCTTCTAGGCAATCATCTAATTTTCCGTAGAGTTCATCAGTTGCAAACAATTCTTGTTTACTAGTTAGTGAGATAAATTCATCACTTAGGTATGAAGAAATCGGGACATGGTTCCGTTGAGTTCAGTCATCCTGGCTCTAATCCTCAGATAGAGATTTCTCCATCTAAGTGATTGAAATTGATATAGAGTTGTCCTCATTGTCAGTAGTCTTTCTGATTTGCGCTTAGCAACTTGGTATTGGAAGTTTGCAGGTGGTTGTAACGAGTATCGTGATCTCTTTTTCTTCGTCATTGTCGACAGAGAGAAGAAATGGTTGTCACGCAACTGTTTCTCGACATTGCGTAACGCTATGCTTTCATTGAGCCATCTCAATGGTGAGAGGAATAAGATGAGGGTAGCTGAAAGCTATTGTGTTTGTTAAACAAAATGCACTACGACTAAAAGCTAGGTGTAAATATCTTTCGAGTGTTTTGAGTTTGAGAGAATGAAAGTTATGATGAGATAAGAAGCATGGAAAATAATCAACGAGAGAGATCATCATCAAGGGATCGTAGATCTGGCTTCCCGCGGGAGACTATGAAGTGTGATAGAGTAGGTTGTGGTAGTAATCCTACGTCTCTCCACGATCCTAAAACGGAACGCGTGGAAGGTTTGTCTAGCCTGGATCTAGTAGCGTGGAAGTACTCCACGTTGGCTAAATATCTAGAGCGATGTTTCATCATCAACCTAGTATGACTAGCGCGGTCATTGAGAACCCTGTCTCAAATGACTATTCACGAGAGACTCAGTCATGAGTCAAACCCTATCTAGGATCGAGTCGCGAATAAGGCTAAGAGCCGTGTATTGCACATGTGAAGTGTCAGGTTCGACAAAATCTTCGAGGCAACAAGAGCTGGATGGCTTGTCCAAAAAGCCCTAGACAACTTTTCAAATTTTGAAAAATGATCAGAGGTCTGCCATTTACAAATGCTGTACTCAGTTGCAGACGAGCCACAACCTAGCTAGCTACGTACAACAGTATCAATTTAGCCTCAGCCAAAGCACGCAAGTTACCACACCCAATAGACCCTCCTCAGCCCCACCATGACCATTAAAGAAGCAACAGCAACGGCACCATCCTCCACCAACGCACCAGGAGAAGATGTTGAGATTCCCCTGACAACTGTGGTTGAAATTCTTACAGAACCCAATGCCCAGCAAATGAACCACCGTGGTGATGCCATCCCCACCATCACTCTACCCACAACAACAGCAACGGCAACAGAAAATGCACCGATTCTCCAGTCCATGGAACGAGAGGATGAAGACGAAATTGTGGTTGTAGCGATTGTAACCAAGCCGACACCTAGCTTCCCTGTGGGCATCAATTTGAAGACCGATTGCAATGGCGAAGTTTTTGTCAGTCGTCTCAATGGCAATGGGCTCATTGCTCAATCCACCAACTTGGAACAAAGCATGCGTATCCTGTCAGTCAATGGAGTCAGTACGGAAAACAAAACACCCCATCAGCTACGAGAAGCGATTGCCAAAGCCCCTGACCAAGTGACCATTGTCGCTGCCAGGACCACTGGAAAGCAACAAACCGATAGCATCAGACAAAAATCGGTACGGTTGAATGAAGAATTGGCTCGCGCCAAAGAACGGGAACTGGGCAATAAGGAGCGCGTTGACGATAATCTTTGTGGCAATTGTTGCATTGATTGTTGCATTTATTGTCTGGCTGGAGGTTGTGACCCTCATGGTCAGCACAGTTGTTGCCAATTATGCTGTCTGGGATGTGAGAGTGGATGTTCCGCATTGGACAATGATTGCGATTGTGATCTTCTCTGTACATGCTGTAATTGCATCTTGGGATGTTTTGGTTGTGTCTTCCAGGTATTGGGAGCTGTGTCAGTTTAGTTACCAGTACATGCAAGGTATAGCTGTACTTCTGTAAATATCGCTGGCTGCATCCGTAAGGCAACAAACGTTGCATCTACCCCGGTACGATGACGAGTACCGGTAGTGACGCCCTTGAACTCTACCCCTGGCTACTGTACCATAGTCGTTGTCTTTTGATCCAGTCTCCGCCCTCCTTCCTTTCAGTTGGTTTGCTCTGCAGGCTGTCCTGCACGTAGTCGAGTCTACTCATGCATTCTTCCCACTAACAGTAAACTCTTCGTTACTAACCTTCCCTCACATACCGTACCAGTACTGTACCAGTAACAATGTCTTCACACCAAAAGATACAGTTTCAGTTTCACACATTGATTAATAGTTTTTTTTATCTAAGTGTACTATTGCGCCGAAGGCTGTTGCTTTTGTTTCACTCCTTCGACACCTGGCACTATTGGCACAGGTGAAGGAGTAGAAGTGGTCTTTCTGAGGACAGGAAAATATGGTAATGGATCACAGGGGCAAATCAGAAAGCCTTACGAGTAAAGGGGATATCACAAAGTGATTGGGCTTATTCAGAGAGGGTACGGGGTGGTGAGTAATGACACGGGGGAAGTGTCAAGGGGGAATTGGAATGGAGCGCATTCTGCCAGTTTGCATCCAGATGTAAAGGGCAGATGAAGAGCGATCTTCTGTAAGGAGCAAGCGGCGTTGGTCTTCACGATCACGCGCAGCATGGAGGTTTTGCAGCCAAGATTGTTTGAAATGGGTAGGGCGGCTGAGTAGTTGGATCAAGCACAGGCGAAAGAAGTGGTGCTGAGAGGGAGGAAGTGTGCCACGACCTTGTAAGTATTCATGGGCGATACTCTGGTGGAGGAAGTGGAGGGCTTGTTTGTGGCGGGGGCGCCGTTCGTCATGGAGGGTGGTATTTCGGTGTTCCCAAAGGGACCATGCCATAAGGTGGGATCTGCGTAGGATTTTGTAGAGCCAAGAGTTGCCAGTGAAGGAAAAGCCCTGGGAGGAGTAGTAAGCATCCATGTAGCGTGAGAAAAGCTTGGTGGGAAGCCCTTCAAGAAAGCATTTCCAACCAATAGTATTCTGGGAATGAATGGTTGCGCTGAGTTGTGGGCTCAAGGTGGGGTTAATGGCAAGGGGGGTGTTCTGGCGCCAATGGTGTAACCGATCAAGCAGGGCAAGATTGAGTTCCAAGGGTGTATGGAGGTCAGCGAGAAGGGACCCGAGTTCTATCATGTGTGCAGACCACAAGGATGTTGCATCAGGGTCGGCACATCGAAGTACGTGTGTAGTGTCCTCAGGAAGTCCACACCGGGGGCAGGCAGCATCAGGTTGGAGTTGCCATGGCACAGTGTTTTGCCAACTCCACAGTTTTCAGATCCGTGTTTAGTGGACCACCGTTGCATACCTGCTGGAAGTGTTTTCATAAGAAGGCGGTGGGACATTTGCCAGTGAATGTGGTGGATTGCCACCAAGGAAAACCTTGCTGGGGAGTCATGATGGTCAGTTGTCCAGTACTTTAAGATGGCAGGAGTGCAGATGGCTTCAAGTAGGATTGGTTTGGTGGGAGAAGCAAGCTTGGTATCATCCTTCCAAATTGACCAGCCTTCACCGTCGAAGCACAGGTGGGGGGGAACGCCATTTGGGTTGTGTTGTTCAATTGTTCTGCGGTAGGATTTGGAAAGGGCATCCATACGGACGTTGAGATGTTCCATGAAGGTTAGTTCATGCCAGCCAATACCGTCCATGTGCCCATCAATATGTTCAACTGTAAAGGTGATAGGGCTAGAGCGAAGAAGGGTCCAGAGTGCCCGAACCATGTCAAATGATTCCATGTTGGGGTTGGGGACAAACCAAGGTTGGAAAATCCGAAGGGAAGCTTCATTGTCACATCCAAGATGGAGAGAGCCAGATGTCACATTGTGAAGGGTACATATAAGGCCAGTAGTCAAGACAATGGCAAAAAGTCCACTAAGTTCACATCGGTAGAAATCACCATCCTTGAGAGGGCCAGGAGTAACATTGACAAGAACCAGTTCCAATGTGGTATCGGTGCCAGTTAGGACCGAGGCGGAAGTACTAATTCCAGTTTTATAGGAACCATCGCTAACAGCAATACATGTGCCAGCAGAAATGCAAGAGGCAAGATGAAACCCATCGTCTGGGACAGTGAAGTGGTCAATTGCCCATCGCCAGCCTGGAGGGAGGTTATTGACCAAGTGGAGGAATGTATCTGTTGGAGGGGGGGCTGGCAGAGGGGCATGAGTTCCCCAGTCGACCAAGCGTTTCGTGGTGGTGCTGCGACTTTTCTGGACTGTAGCGCGCCAAAGGGTGGGTGGGACTTCTTCGTCTCCAATGAAGCCCTCACTTTTGTAGATGAATGGGAATGTGGGGTCTTGTCTCCAGAGTGTCCAGTGGGTGGACTCACGGTGGAACAACTGGTGGATACCGGGATCAAACCACCATTCCCAAAGGGGGTCCTGGGAAAGGAGCCATGGAGCAAGTTGAAGTTGGAGTTCTTGGGAACGTGATTGGGGGGCCAGATATGTACGCTTGAGTGCTTGTTTCCAGAGAGTGAATGCAGTGGGGCTAGGTTTGCGGCACTTAGGCCATTCATAGGAAGTTTCATGGTTGGGTCTGCAGTTGGTGGTAGCAGGGGGTAGGAGATGTGTGCCACCAGAAGTGCAAAGTTCAGATTTCCAAATCAGTTGTTTGTACATCCGGGTCAGATTCAAGGAGTAAAGTTCGTGTCCAGTGAAGGACCCATGCGAAACAAAGTCATCCATGATGGTACTATCACCTTGGCGAAGTGGTGTGAATAGGGGAACGGGTCCTCGCAAGGTCAATCCAACGCTGTGAAGGTCCCTCCAAGTACTTGTCATCCAGCTAGCAGTGGCAACGTGGTGCCAAGTATCAAATGGAAGTTCCCAGAAGGGTTTGGCAGACCCCAGCTCTATCTGGAGGTTATCAACATTGGTTTTCAGCAGGGATTCAGTCACAGTGTCACGGGAATCTTGACGCATGAGGGCATGGACATGCTCAATTAACTGAGTTGCCCACGGATCATGAATGCCGAGGCCCTGGTACTTGATGGGACCATAAACCAGTGCACGGGGAAGATTCTTTTGAACGTGGACTTTGTGTAGGCCTTGGTGGAGAATTGGAGCCATGATATGTGCACATTCCTTTTTGGTCAAGGTGGTTGCCATGAGTGGATACTCGATTGTTTTCATAATAGTGGAATTCAGACAATACCAAGCATCTAGCTTGTTCACTTTTTTGGTGCGAACTGTTTCCGACCATGTGTCAGCTTTCTGACGAAGGTAGCGTTTCTGGTGTGACATATTCCCATCAGGACAAGTCATAATTCGAAGGGCTTTCTCAGCTTTTCCAACCGGGAGGCGTTTGATAGCCTGGCGTGTTCCAGTGTCGTCGTTGAGCAGGAGGAGTTCCCCAGGGAGATCTCCAGGCGACTTGTAGGTCCACTTTCCTTTCTGCCATTTGTAATCCACCATATACCAATAATTCTTCTTGTACTCAAGGGCCCCGCCTGTGGCTCGCAGGAGTCCATCCCAAGTGCCTAAGACAGATTGCACATCATTCATAATGGTCTGACCGGCAGTGTAATTGGACGGTCCGGAGTGTACCAGATCAGTGTCATCGACGAATTGGAAGCAAACCAGTTTGACGACATCAGCTCGAATTGCAGACCATGCTGAGTAACCGAAGCCTTCGCAAAGCATAGCATCAACAATGACAGCTGCAACGGCTGCCCAGCCAGCGTTGGAGGCGCCATTCCCTTGTAGGTATCCTTGATTGGGGTGAACATGTCCGAGGCTGTTGTAGCATGCTTCAGAATCTCCAAAAGCAGTCCGGATAGAGTGGTCCATCTGCTGGATGTTTGTGAGCATTGAAGCGAGAGGTTGTCCAGGGATGCCAAACCTGCGGAGGCAGATGTAAGCAACATTGTGGACAATGCGGTCAAAGCATCCTTTGGCGTCATTTGAGATAATCGCCATTGCTTTTCGTCTGAATCTGGAATCATCACAAATCAGCGTATAGTTGAGAGCAATTTCCTGTGCACGGTAGTTCTTACGACCACCACCATTCTCAGGGCTCAACAATCCAGCTGCTTCAGCGTTCTGCATGGCTTCTCTCCCAAGTTTCTTGTGGTTCATGTTACAATCGGCTTCTATCAGTTTCACATTCCGCATTTTCTGTGCACGCCGGTCTTGTGAAGCTTTTGAGCAGCATGGAATCTATGCCCACCTTCTATCTATCGAGGGTTTGGCCGGTTCGATGCATGATACTGCGTCGAGATGCATCAAAAGCTGCAAGTTCAGGGTCTCGTGCCTGGCTTTAAACATACCAAAGTGAAGACCAGATTTTCCACCAGTCGTTCGTTCCTTCTGTGCCTTCCAGGCTGCCGTATGGTTGGGTGTAGGAACATGTGCAACGCTTTGAGGAATGTGGAGGCCTGGAGGGATTCTCATGTGTTGGATCAATGATTGGGTGTACTGGTTCAGAGCAGGGGAGCACTGGTAAGTACCTTGCAAGATGGCCTCTGCAGTGTCTGTGTTGCCAATGTATCCAAGTTCCGACAGGAGTGGGTCTTGCATGAATTGAGAGTTCGTGCATTGCTGATACTTAGTGGAATTGACCTCGAGCATGCCCTCTTCAATAGATTCTTTAGTGATGCATTCAGTAGTTCCCACTTCTGTGCCATCCACCATGTTGGATCGAAGGCACGAAGTGACAGCTCCATTTTGGAGTTTGTCGTTGATAAATCTGCTCATTGCACCCTTTCGCCGAGATTCCTCGGCCACCAAGATGCGTTTCTGGTGTTGTTCGGGGAACGTAGAAATGAAGTCCCTGCGGGAGGCTCGATGGTTGGCCTTAGCTAGCTTGTAGTTGGCATAGGCTTGCTTAAGGTCGGATCGCATGTCGGCAACGGTCATGACTCTAGTGGACTTGGTCACCTTTGCTTTCTTTTTGGCCCGGCTCCAGTGTTTGGATTTGATCCTACCTTTGCCCAGTCGTCTCTTGATTGCAATCCTCCAGAACTTGATCCGTCGCATGGGTTGGGCTGTTGCCATTGAGAACTGGATGGCACCCGTCTTGAGCTTTCGGCAGTGCTTTTCTGCGTAAAGTTGTCACTGGGTTGCAACCTTGTCAATTCGATTAGCCTCAGCAAGTTGGACAAGTGTCATAGTTGTACCAATGATGGAATATTCTAGGTGGAACTGTCGTTGGGGAAGTTGATAGTAGTAGATACCTTCCTTGTAGATTTTGTTGTACTTCTTGATGTCTTGAATCGGGTTTACTATGGATTAGAGAGAGTGCAATACACGGCTCTTAGCCTTATTCGCGACTCGATCCTAGATAGGGTTTGAGTTCGACTCATGACTGAGTCTCTCGTGAATAGTCATTTGAGACAGGGTTCTCAATGACCGCGCTAGTCATACTAGGTTGATGATGAAACATCGCTCTAGATATTTAGCCAGCGTGGAGTACTTCCACGCTACTAGATCCAGGCTAGACAAACCTTCCACGCGTTCCGTTTTAGGATCGTGGAGGGACGTAGGATTACTACCGCAACCTACTCTATCACACCTTATAGTCTCCCGCGGGAAGCCAGATCTACGATCCCTTGATGATGATCTCTCTCGTTGATTAGTTTTCATAGCTTTCTAATCTCTCTCATAACTTTCATTCTCTCAAACTCAAAACACTCGAAAGATCTTTACACTAGCTTTTAGCGTAGTGCATTTTGTTAACAAACACAATAGCTTTCAGCTACCCTCAACCTATTCCTTCACCATGAAGATGGCTCACGGAAAACATGCGTTCCGCAACTTCGAGAAACAGTTGCGTGACAAACCCATTCTTCCTCTCGTCGACAATGACGAAGAAAACGAGATCGACGATACTCGTGCAACCACTTGCAAACTTCGCAACCATGTTGCCAAGCGCAAATCAGAAGACTCTGACAATGAGGACAACTCCTCTATCAATTTCAATCACTTGGATGGAGAAATCTCTATCTGAGGATTAGGCCAGGATGATGACTCAACGGAACCATGTTCCGATTTCTCATACCAAAGTGATGAAGATATCTCACTAACTAGTAAACAAGAATTGTTTGCAACTGATGAACTCTACGGCAAATTAGATGATTGCTAGAAGCTGCTCAACTAGACTCTGATGACTATTTAGCATCGTTAACCTCGTCCGTGGCCAACCACCTCGTAAACGTGGCAAGACAAGAGACCTCAACCCATCGTTATGTTAGATTTAACAAGCGAGAAAAGGGAAACCAAAAACCCGTTACACTCCGTTGCTCTGGATAAGGACATCCGGAACTTTGATTGCTCAACTCATGCTAAGAATTACGCATGAAGGATCTTGGGGCGTCCAAACGATGTGGACTACCCTGCAGGAGAATTAAACACCAGAACGAAGTGAAAGGTGCATTTATGATTCCTGAATTCCACGAAGATAGAATTATCGAGTGGGATTTACACGTCACCAGAGCTTGGGGCGTATGACATATCATAGGTCGAGACATTCTCTCTGACTTAGGATTTAAGTTCGATTTCACTACCATGTCAGTGGAATGGGACGGCAGCATCTATTCCTATGAAAGATAGCGACACCAATGAAGAAGAAATTCTTCATTCCTGATCCTACTGCTTGATGACAGTGAGATCGTCTCAAGAAGATTCTTGATGCGAAATACGAACAAGCTGACTTAAGGCAGTTTGCCAAGTCAAGATCAGTTAAACACGGAGAAAGGAACAGCTTCATCCTTACTGACGAAGTACTCTGACTTATTCGATGGTACTTTAGAAAAGTGGCAGATGGACGATACAGAAGTAGAACTTCTCCTGATGCTAAACCCTATCATGCAAGGGCTTATCCTATTCCACGGTCATACAACACTCTTAGGCTCTGTCCCAACAACTATTTTTCAGGTCGGGAAATTGGACTTTGGGAAGGCCAAACTGAAAAGCAATGTGGCCTCCCCCCAAATCCTCTTCCAACTTCTTTTTTTCAGATCCAATTTTGATGGTTTGCTGCGAGTGGTGTGGCAGCTGCTGGCCTGCTGGCTTGAGTGTAATTAACAATATTGAAGTTAAACCTTGAAGTTGAGTACCGTTCGTTGACACAGAATTCTGTTAGATTCAATCGACCAATCAATGAACCCAGTCAAAACCGAAATCGGCTTGCGCAAACCAACTCAATTGATTTGCGCAAACCGAAATTGGCTCCATTTGGGAGGAGGGCAAAGGCCTGTTTGGGGGAAGCCAGCAGACCAAGGCCAAACCGAAGGCCCTAAAGTCCAATTTCCCAACCCCAAAAAGAGTTGTTGGGACAGGCCTTAAGATGGAGGTTGAACGTCTCTGCGAGCAGGAGTTCTCAAGAAGGTAAACCGTTCCGAGTGGCGGCACCAACTTATATCATTCCCAAGAAAGATGGATCTGTACGATTCATCTCTGATTTCCGGGAACTGAACAAAAGGATTAAGCGGAAGCCTTATCCTATCCCAAAAATACAGGACATGCTCTTGAATCTAGATGGATTCAAGTACGCTCTAGTCTAGACCTGAACATGGATACTACACATCGAGCTGTCACCTCACTCGAAGCAACTCTGTACCATCGTACTCCATGGGAAAGTACGAGTACCAGAGGTCCAATGGCCTATGTAATAGTCCCGACATCTTCCAAGAGAAGATGGGAAACCAATGCACGACCTAGAATACGTCCGTGCATACATGATGATCACTCATAACTAACGGCGATCTAGAGATAACGTTGAAAAGTTGGATGAAGTTATCCGAAGGCTCGAGAAGCCGGACTTAAGATAAATGCTACAAAGTCCTTCTTCGCAAGAGGAAACTTGAATACCTAGGTTACTGGATTACTCGAGAAGGGATCCAACCTACCAAGAAATAGACGCGATCAGAATATCGCTCCTCCTACAACAAAGAAAGGAACTCCGTAATTCATTGACTAGTGAACTACTATCAGAATGATACGATCACATGTACTGCCCCACTCGCTTCGTTGACTTCCAAAACAACGAATGGAAATGGGAAGCGGAACCGACAAGGCCTTAGCCAGATGAAGAAGATCATCAGCAAAGAAACCTTGCTCGCCTACCCTGACTTCAACGATACATTCGTTATCCACACGGATGCGATGATACTCAACTAGGTTCGGTAATTTCCCAGAAGGAAAACCTATCGCGTTCTACAGTAGGAAGCTCAACCTGCTCAGACACGTTACACAGTTCCGAGAAGGAACTTCTCATATCGTAGAAACTCTAAAATTCCGTAACATTCTTCTAGGACAGAAGATCGTTGTACATACGGACCACAAGAATCTTACATGAAGAACTTCAATACAATCGCGTAATGCGATGGCGCTTTATTCTGGAAGAATACGGCCCTGAACTACGGTACATCAAGGGCAACAGAACATCGTCGCTGATGCGTTGTCGAGACTAACATCCCACAACGACGGTTCTTCAAAACAGATGGACGCCAGCGAGATCGCTGAGTTCATGGCTGCAGACGAAGAGGACTTCCCTAGGAGTTCCTCTCTCGTTCCCCGAGATCGAACATCGTCAGAAAGACGACAACGATATCAGAAGAACTCCTCAGGGACAGCCAAACGACTACAAGAAGCATTTTCCCAGAGGGGATAAGTCTTACGACTTAGTAGTTAAGGACGATAAGATCGTCTTACCTAAACTATGCAGAAGAAGCTAGTTGAATGGTACAATGGTGTGCTGATGCATCCTGGCGAGACTCGCACAGAACTAACCATAAGCCAACACTACACCTGGAAAGGACTGCGCAAGACTGTGCAGGCGTATGTCAGCGTTGCAAAGCTGCCAGATGAACAACCCAAGACGCGTAAGCTGGATTGATGCCTCCAAAGACTTGCGAGAGATCCCTTGGAAAGACTATGTATTGACCTGATAGGTCCTTACAACGTCGGGATCCTAAGAAAAAGAATTCCTGCACACTTCATTGCTTGACAATGAGATCCCGTAACGGATGGTTCGAGATTGCAGAGATCTGCTCCAAGGCAAGCAGAGTAACCATCGTCTCGAACAACGTGGCTTACTCGGTATCCATGCCTGCTGAGTTTATCATGGATAGAGGACGCGAGTTCCGCGCAGAGGTCGAAAAGACTCTCCGGATGAATTGACTTCGTCGCAAGTTCATACACGCGAACCCTCAAGCAACTCTATGGTCGAGCGTGCTCATCAAACATACGTAACTTGATCGCTGTTCAAAACATCAAGTGCCAAGCGACCTCGTGAATGGATCCTGGGATGGAGTCTCACGGCGTTCGCTTTCCAATGAATCCACGATTCAACCACCTTGCGCGCAACGCCCGCACAGCTCTGTTCAATCGTGACGCGATTCACAACTCGTCGAAGCCAACTGGAAGTCATTAAGGAACGTCGCAACGACTAATCCACAAAACAACGACAGGGAAACGACGCGTGTCCCTATCAATAAAATGTCAACGATACCGTTGATGATCAACAGTATCAGCACCGCAATACGGTCAGCCAAAGTACAAAGGTCCTTACACTATAGACAGAGTCAATGACAATGGCACTGACGGCTCCAACATGCTACGCCAACGGCGGCACAGTCTACCAGACTGGAACATAAGGTATATACACCCAATACAAGGCCTGATCCCCTTGTAGATTGCCATCGTGCGACGCACATGTCTACATCCAATCTCATGAGAGTGCCCCGCACTTTAATCATATGTTCTCTCTTGTCCGACTGCTGTCGCGCCTTCTGTGACCCTTGTCAGGGGCGAATGCAATACACGGCTTTAGCCTTATTCGCGACTCGATCCTAGATAGGTTTGAGTTCGACTCATGACTGAGTTCTCGTGAATAGTATTTGAGACAGGGTTCTCATGACGCGCTATCATACTAGGTTGATGATGAACATGCTCTAGATATTTAGCCAGCGTGTAGTACTTCCACTACTAGATCCAGCTAGACAAACCTTCCACGCGTTCCGTTTTAGGATCGTGGAGAGACGTAGGATTACTACCGCAACCTACTCTATCACACCTTATAGTCTCCCGCGGGAAGCCAGATCTACGATCCCTTGATGATGATCTCTCTCGTTGATTAGTTTTCATAGCTTTCTAATCTCTCTCATAACTTTCATTCTCTCAAACTCAAAACACTCGAAAGATCTTTACACTAGCTTTTAGCGTAGTGCAAGAGCTAAGATGAGGATGGAGACAGAGGTCAAGGGGAGGGCACGACGCAGGAACGCAAGGCAGGCAATCAAGTGCGCAAGCAGGGCAACATGGAAAACACAATTCTAGTTCCGCGCAAACTAGAATCCCCTGTTCAGGACGCACACTGACTCGTTGATTAGTACTCTTTATTCTATAGTAAACCTGGCTGTTTCTTATCTTTCGAAAGAAAAAGAGCCACCATGGCGCCTCGTGGTCCATTTCGCAAGCGAACAACGGCAGTTACGACCATCAACACTTCGGCAATGGAATCTAATACCCTGGGCGCAGAACGACAGCAAGTGGTGCTAGCAACATCGGTCGAGAAACCATCGAAATCGATGTCGACAATGGGGAAAATCCACCATTTACTACCGATGCCCAAAGGAATGACTGATCCCAATGATGAGCAAGATGATGGCTTTCGATGCATCCATCGAAATTGGAAGACTACTCCACGCACAAAGGCAATCATCCAAGCTATTCCTAAAACACAACTTGATTCGCGCAGGAACCCATTCTCCATTTTAGCACAAGCAGATGATCTGTGGCTTACTCAATACCAAGAAAATTCGAGCAAAACAGACGACGATTCAGTCAGTACGATCGACACCACTGGAAGCAACTCGATAGATCATGTCGTCCCCACCCCACCACGTACAAATGCGAGCAAACAACTCGCCGATTCCTACTCGAACCGACGCCATTCATCCGCGCTCTACCGAAATAGGACCAATGCCAACAAACGCTCACAGTCCATCAATCCCCAACCATTACCATTGCCACCGGTACTCGTCACTGCTACGATTACACCAGTCGTATGGGACAATCAACAATATTCTAGTACTACTCAAAGCAAACAACAGTCCTCACAACTACACAAACGCGGTTCGGTCAAGCAAGGAAATACCCGAAAAGGAAATACATCCCAAACAATTGTTAATCCAAAAGATACAATCGCGTGGCCCGACCTTCCTTCCACTACCACGAACTCAGGAACAAGAGACTCTATTATCAGCCACAAACCTGCTGTAAAATGCTCAACAGCTCGATCAACGAATGAAGCACAAGAATCGACACCTGCGCCGACTTCTTCTCCAGAGCCTGACGCATCCATCAGCACTTCACGGCTCATCCGCAAGCAGAAGAAGAAACGTTTTCAGCTGAAACCAAAAATCGAGGCTGCCATCCATGCTGCTTGCAAAACAATTCCCACATACACACGTGCCACTACCAATACAGAAAATCCTTCGCATCAACTTAACGATGGCTCTGCTATGCTGCCCAATGATGTCCAGCACCCTGAAAAGATTCCTTTGCTATGCCCGGATTGCAATACAATGGTCACTCCAAAGATGATGTCTTTGAGTAACTTCGCGGCGGAGATTCTTGGAAAGCAAACCACATTCGAACCTACTCATTATTGCGAATCCTGCAGACAATTCATCCCACTCGACGGTCCTTTGGCTACAGATACTCCGTCCACTTCACCATTAACACTCCTGCTATCTCAAAATGGACCCACATTGAAGCACGGCAACACCAATGATCCTACTGATGATGAGATCAAGGCAGGCATCCAGCATCTTCAAGACATGGCAAGGAAACAGGACCTATTCGATGTGACAGCCGCCCAATCCCCAGATGAAACCACTGTTCGTGAAGATCCAACACCTACACCTTTCTACTGTCCACAATGCCATGGTCCCATGGAAGCCATTGAACTGCATTGCATTGACGCCACCACAACTCAGCTGGGCACTCATGAGGATTCCCTACCTGGTCATTACTGCTACTCCTGCAACAGGTCCTATGACAACCAGGATATCTCCTTTCCCGTCAAGCACCTAGCCCCCCTATTCGACACTGTTGCTAGCAGTGACAATCAGGAAGAACAGAAGTCGTTGGGGGCACCAGCTATCAACTCCACTGATGCAACACCAAAGAGCCCAGCCACCAACCAGCAGCTAGAGACCACACAACCATCGAACCATCAGGTCAAATATCACTCAGTCACAGTTCTCAGCGCTGCTTCTGTCACCAGGTTTCGATCTCTCGACCTCAAGACCCATTGTGTTTCCTCTGCAAGTGGAAGGCCGATCCAGACAAGACACTCACTTATCTGGAAACAGAACTGGCATTCCTTGTTCCCGCCAACCCAGCAAATGACACTGCCTCTGTCTGTGTTAGGAACTCCCTTCTCGAGCTACAGAGAACTCACTGTCCATTGCCTCAAGAGATTCACTGCAGGGCAAAGTCCTTGGGTCTACTAGAACCAGCTCCTGATATTGATGTTCCCCCAATCCCAGGCATTACCACCATGACCATTCAGGAGTCCAAGCAAGATGCCGCTGCTGCTTCCCTTGGTGCTGCCAATCCCATGGCTCTTGATGCAGATGAGAGCGCCGATGAATCCAACACAAATGGCAATCAGGATGGCGTCAATGGAGATACTATGAGGGATGACGACGAGGAAAGCTTTGAGGATGCCAACGATGGTGCAAGGAGCCACAAGACACACTGCTTTGGTGTTCGCATCGAGGCAATGAATCCAGCAACCACAGCAATGCCTATGCCTCTGGTCATGCAGTTGTTGACACTACTGTGTTCTGATGACAGGTCCACAATCACCTTCAAAGACCATGAAGGGATAGGAGACTTTGAGGGCAATGGAATTGACTTGGATTCCCTAGGAAACATGTCCCGCGACCAGCTAGTGAAGTGGCTAAATGCCTCGGTGATGGATTGGGGTCCCATCAATGACTACATTCGTCGATTTGCCTGTTCTTTCTATGTGCACAGCCCTGATTACGACAGTGTGCCTGCACTGAAGAAGATTCACGGGGTGGTTTTCTTTCTCAAAGAACACAAGCTCTTCCTCCGCCCACACAGCTTAGAGGAATCCCAAACTGCCACAGTATGCTACATTGCCGGGAAGAATCCTAAGAAGACCTTCCGCGATGGCCTGTTACCCAGGATATCCAGCTGGTTACGTCAGCAGAGACCTTCCATCACATGTCCCATTGCCATTGTTCCAACCAAAGTCAAGGTCGATACTGAGAAGATTGACATCCTTGGTATCCACGTGGGAATCACCGACCGTCCAGCCTTTGAACACCTGATGAAAGCCATTGCCAATGATCCCACTCTGCAACATCCACAGTTGGATCTACTGAGCCCCAAATTGAACAAGATTAGCAGACAAAGAAAGCACCATGACCTTATGAAGAAGGCAGTTATTCAACATATGGATGTCATCAATGCCACCACAGGAGTCCCCCTTCAAGACCTGAATCCAAACTTTGAGGATGAAATTCGTCTTTTGCTATTAGAGAAGATTGTCACTGCCAATGGAAAGCCCCTGCTGTTGGACCTGGAACGCCACAAATCCTATGCCACTGCAGGACAGTACTATGCCATCTGCCAGAAGAGTGCAAGAGACACAGTGGTGGAAAAACTCACAGACATCTTCTCCGATGCCACCATCTTCCCCCAAGACTACGCCCTCAATGATGAGGAACCCTCTGTCATTCACAGACAACCACGAACTCCAAGGGACGACTCTTGGGATCAGTACTCATACAGCAGTCGCTCCTTTCAAACACTGTATCAAGACGATGCCTCTCTTGCTTCAGTGGAAGCCATCATCACTACTTGGGCAGATAAAGTCAGAACTTGGGGACAGACTCAGGCACCGGTGACCAATGTCTCTGTCCCAGCTACAGCCACCACTGTGGCAACCAGTGATGTTACCAGTGATGCACAGTCCAAGGAAATAGCAGCCCTCAAAGCAGCAATGGAACAACAGACCCAGTCCACATTAGCCATGCAGCAACAGACCAAGTCCACATTAGATGCCATAGAAAGAATGGAGAAGAAACACCAGGAACAACTGCAACAACTGGAAGCAAAGCACCAAAAGGACCAGGAAGCCAGTGAAGCAAGATTTCAGCAGATGATGGCCTTGCTCAGTAACATGCAAAGACCATCTGAAGCCACTGCCACCCCCTCCAACCCTCCTTCCTCAAGACAACCACCACCTCCTGGAGGGGGTGCCAGTGATGCCCCAGTACCGGGTATGCCTGTGCCCCATTATCGAAGTTACCAGACTCTTGCTTCATCCGTCTCCAGCCCATGGACAATATCACCATCAAGGCACTAATGATGTCTACACACACCCAGACTTTCTCCAAGGCTACCATGGCAATCCCTATCAGAAGCGACCACCACCTTCAAATGTACCTGTTGCAACTCAAGATGGTATTCCTGTGATGTCTCCTCTACTCAAGCAAGATGACAAGCGCCCTCGTGGCGATCCACGCTCTCTTCAGCCAGCACAGTTGTATCCAGCAGCTACCCATCGGCCTTACCATCAGCCACAGCCAGCACCCTACCATGGACTACAGTATCTTGCTGATGCCGGATTCTACCCAGGATTTCCCCAGCCTTCCCAACCCCCATCACAACCCCCACCCAACCAGGACCCACAGGGGCATCCTGGTGGGCGGGGTAGTTAAAGATGGGCTGGGCTCCCCCGGCACAAAGTGTTCTATGGGACTCGCTGGGCGGAGGCCAGCCTACAGGGGCAGTTGAATCACCGTTAGTGGATGACTTTGACTCATGGGACAATATCAAGGGAATGCTGGCGCGAAATGAGCCAGTGGGGGACATTATGCCACCCAAAAAGCCACCAAATGTGGCAAGATTCATCTTCAACAACAAGAGAGGATTCCCACTTTACGATGACAATGGCGGGGAACTCTTTGAAGATTGCAAAACGTTGGGTATGTTAGGAACCGATTATGCTGGATTTCAGGAGCCCAATCTTGATACTAACCAGCCAGGTGTGCGACGGAAGATTCAGGCAGCTGTGAGGAAGGCCTTTGACCATAGGAAGGTCACTTTTGGCAGCACTCCACAGATTCACTTGAGTGCACTACGCTAAAAGCTAGTGTAAAGATCTTTCGAGTGTTTTGAGTTTGAGAGAATGAAATGAAAGTTATGAGAGGATTAGAAAGCTATGAAAACTAATCAACGAGAGAGATCCACAATCAAAGGATCGTAGATCTGAACTCCCGCGGGAGACTGTAGAGTGTGATAGAGTAGGTTGCGGTAGCAATCCTACTCACTCCACGATCCAAAAACGGAACGCGTGGAAGATTCGTCTAGCATTTATCTAGTAGCGTGGAAGTACTCCACGCTGGCTAAATATCTAGAGCGATGTTCATCATCAACCTAGTATGACTAGAGCGGTCATTGAGAACCCTGTCTCAATGACTATTCACGAGAACTCAGTCATGAGTCGAACTCAAACCCTATCTAGGATCGAGTCGCGAATAAGGCTAAGAGCCGTGTATTGCATTCGCCCCCTGAAAAGGGTCACGGAAGGCACGAATCAGTCGGAAAGGAGAACATATGAATTAAAGTGCGGGGCACTCTCCGGAGATTGGATTGTAGACATGTGCGTCGCACGATGGCAATCCTACAAGGGGATCAGGCCTTGTATGGGTGTAAATACCTTATGTTCCAAGTCTGGTAGACTGTGCCGCTACTGGCGGTAGTATTCGAGCCGTACAGTGCCATTGTTATTGACTCGGTCTATAGTGTAAGGACCTTTGTCATTTGGCTGACCGTACTAACGGTTCTGATATTGATGAATCATCATAGTAACGTTGACATGGTGTTTTGATGAGGGACACGTGTCGTGTTCTACTTATCGGTGGTTTTCTGGATAAGTCGTTGGGACGTTCCTTAATGTAAATTTCCGTTTGCGTGAAGAACGGATGTTGTGAGTCTTGTCACGATTAACGCGCGTGAACTTGCGACGAAGTCCTTGTTCATCCCGGAGAGTCTCCTCGACCTCTGCGCGGACTCACGTTCTCTGTCCATGACAACGGGTCCATGGATACTGGGTAACCCATGTCTGTTTCAGAACGATGGTTTCTCCGTCTGCTGTCTTTGGGCAGCCCTTGGTAGTTCATTTGGCCAATGAATCTACGAAGTCCCTTCCTGTTGGTAGGAAGAGGATAGTTGGTCGCATCTATGATCTTTTTAGTTAAGGGGTGGATTCCTTCTCAAGTAGTCCAATTGTCTAGAAACTCAAGTTCTTCCTTTCGAGGAAGGCATTGGTAGTGTTGATTTAAACCCCGACTTCTTGAAGTCTTTGAAAAGTCATCTAACTATTAAACGCGATCCGCCAGATCGAGGTCAGTTAGGATGAGTTGATCACAGTATGCACGGACATTTTCTAAGTCATGCATGCGTTTTCATCTTCCCTTGGAAGATGTCGGGACTATTGCATAGGCTCATTGGCAACCTCTGACTCGTGCCTTTCCCTCGGAGTGCAATGGTACCGTGTTGCTTCGAGTGAGGTGACAGCTCGATGTGTAGTGTCCCGTGTTCAGGTCTGGACTAGTAGCGTACTTGAAACCATCTAGATTCAAGAGCATGCCTGTATTTGGGATAGGATAAGGCTTCAGTTTGATCCTTGAGTTCGTTTCCGTGAAATCAGAGATGAAACGTACAACCCTTCTTCTTGGGAATGATAAATTGTGTCCGCCCACTCGGAACGATTAACCTTCTTGAGTACTCCTACCTCGCGGAGACGTTCAACCTCATTCTTAAAAGTGTTGGTATGGACACGTGGAGTAGGGTGAGCCCTAGTATAAAAGGATTTAGCGGTGGGACGAAGTTCTACTTCGTAGTCGTCCCATCGCAGACTCTTCCAAAGTATCCTCGACTGGGCCGAAGCACTTGTTTGAAAAGGCATGAGGCAGTTCTTGCTCTTCCTATTTAACCTGGTTTCGACTCCGGCACATCTGCATTAAGTCTGCTTGTTCGTATTTCGCATACAGAATCTTCTTGAGACTATCTGCATTGTCCCTGACAGCTGCAGGATCGGAATGGAGAAGTTCTCCTTTTTATTGTTGTTTCCATCTTTCGCAGGGTAAAATACGCTGTTCCACTTCAATGACATGGTAGTGAAAATCGAACTTGATTCTTTGGTCGAAGAGAGTGTCTTGACCTATGATCATGTCTTGCGCCCACAAGTTCTAGGTGACGTGTAAATCCCAATTATTCTATTATCGTGGAACTAAGGAATCACGAGTGTGCCCCTACACTTCGTGCGGGTTTCGATTCCTTCATAGAAGCATTTCGTAATGTTTGGACGCCCACAAGATTCTTCATGAGTAAACTCTTTGCATAAGTTTGAGTAATTAGAAGGTTCCGGTTGCTCCTGTATCCAGTTAGCAACGAAGTGTAACGGGTTTTTGTTTCCCTTTCTCTCGCTTGTTAATCTAACATAGACGATAGTTCCGAGGTCTCTTGTCTTGCGACGTTGATGAGTTGATTGGCCTTGGACGAATTTAACGATGCTGAATAGATCGTCAGAGTCTAGTTGAGCAGTTTTTAGGCAATTATCTAATTTTGCGTAGACTTCATTAGTTGCAAACAAATCTTGTTTACTATTTAGTGAGATATCTTCACAACTTAGGTATGAGAAATCGGAACATGTTCCGTTGAATCATCATCCTGCCTAATCCTCAGACGGAGATCTCTCCATCCGAATGATGTAAGTCGAATTCGGCAAGCGACTTGTCAACGGCAGCCATTTTCTTGTCCATCATGTTTGTGGATCCAACAAGAGGAGTCCGTCATCGTTGTCAGAGTCTTCTGATTTTGGCTTGGCAACATGGTTGCATTCGCTTCTTCTTGGATCCAGCCTTGACCGCAGCGTTGGACAACTTTCTTCATGAGGACAGAAATTTCCTTCTTGGTGTAGGTTTGGCGTCGTCGGACTTGCCTTTCCAAGTCTTTGTTCTGTTGTACCTGGCTTGTTATCGTTGTCAGACGAGACTGAGACTTGGCCTTAAGTTTCTTCAGAGTCATGCAGTCAGCGGTGTTGTGAGTACTGGACTCGTGGTAGTCGCACCATTTTTCTTCGTTCTTGGAAGAGTAATCGTTGTTGCGAGTAGATTTGTACTTCTTGCTGTTGTTCTTTCTTCGTAGCAGCTTGCTTGGCACACCGCCCTTGTCGAAGTCTTCGGAGGTTTCCATGCGTTCGCAGAATCCAATGTTTTCTCCGATAGTAGCTGAGAAAGGATCGAATTCGTGTTCGTCCATCTTCTTCATCCACGAGCGTGAAATTCCATGACAAACAATGTCAATGACTTCGTCACGGTTCAACGTTTGGTTGGGTCAAAAGGTGGTAGACGAGGAAGTTCATCCGTGTTCATCCGACTGAGGCTGTTGACATAAGCCCGAGAAGACATATCAGCAGGCTTAAGCATCTTGCGGCCGCATTAAGCGTTTCTGCTTTTCATGTGCCTTGTAGGGACAGATCGCTTCGATACAGGCATTATGCCAAACGTAATGTCAGCATCGTCGAAAGCAGGCTGAGCTGCTCCGTTCCAGGAAGCCTGGAAACGTACTTGGAATGCGGCTTCGTCTTCGCCGTCACGTACATCGCGTGGAGGAATGCCGTGGACTGCAATCTGGAGCAAGGCATTCAAACGTACTTCACGGTGGCATGCACAGCTAGATTCGTAAACGCTCTTGGCTAGAGCGGAAGCTCAAAGGAGGTTATTTTTGTCGCCAGGCGTAGCAAGGGCAAGCCCGACGAAGACCTCTCCATACGTTCAACCCACTTGATGGTCTGACGTGAGTCTCAGATCCATTGTGGATTTGGACCTTGAAGGTGTACTTGGCGGTGTTAGCATCTGCTTGAATAGTGCGAAGTTTGTTGGTGGTAAGAGCGAGAGAATCGTCGATTTCGAATTCATCATCGAGGTCGATGAGAAGGAAGGATTGGTTTGTAACGCAGCTTAGACTCGAAACTGGTGTAAGCGTCTTTAGGCAATCTTCATGGTGAGGATGAGGCTTGAGCCATAGGAAGTTTCACTTTTGTGAACATACAACATTGGTGCACTACGCTAAAAGTAGTGTAATTAATGATCTTTTGAGTGTTTTTGAGTTTGAGAGAATGAAAGTTTATGCAGAAGAGGATTGAAAGCTATGACAAAACTAATCAACGAGAAAGATCCACAATCAAAGGAGTAGATCTAACTCCGCGAGAGATGGTAGGTGTGGATAGAGTAGTTGCGGTAGCAATCCATCACTCCACATCCAAAAACGGAAACCGTGGAAGATTCGTCTAGCGATTTATCAGTAGCTGAAGTCCTCCACGCTGGCAAAATATCTAGAGCGAAACGCGAGGTTTCATCATCAAACTAGTCTGACTAGAGCGGACATTGAGAACCCTGTCTCAAATGCTTATTCACGAGAGACTCATCAAGTGAGTCGAACTCAACCCTATCTAGGATCGAGTCGCGAATAAGGCTAAGAGCCGTGTATGCATTGAGGAGAAATGACACAAGCCAGGAGGGATTCTATCTCTGGTGATGGGCCGCACCGTTTGCAGAGTGTTGGAGGCTGAGGTAGACTACCTGGGCCGTTGAACAAGGACAGTTCTATCCTGCAAAGAAGGAAAGCGACTATCAGTTAACAATGTGTATACTGTCAACGATGGAAGTGTTGAGAGAGCTGGGGATAGGAACGTTTTGGCCCAACTACATGCCATCTATGTACAGGAGTCAAGACCGTCCCTTGATCAAAGGAGGAACCACTATGTTGATCTTCAGGAATGCGTTGCCAACGACATCGCCAATGGTCATGAGATTATTGTTGGTGGGGATTTCAATGACAATTTGCACAAGAGGACGTGAAGGGGCTATCCGAACTGGTAATCCGATTGCAGGCTTGTAGATCCGATTTTATACAATCACGGAATCAGTGACTTTTACACCTATGTCTGAGGCAGTAAGGTAATCGTTTACATCCTTGTGTCTGAAACCTTTTGGATGCTGTCGACGCCTGCGGGTATCATCCGTTCTGTGACCACCTCTATAGTGACCACCGTGCCTGCTTTGTCGACTTCTACTTGAAACAGCTGTTCGGTTCCGACACAGCAGCTTTACCCAAGCCCTGTCAACGAAGGGTGCATTCCAAGAAACGCCACAAAGTCACCACCTACATCAAATCCTAGTACAGCTATCTTGACAAACATGGATTCTTTCAAAGACTGTGGAGATTCAACCAGGCACCTACCCAGCAGGAGGCTGAGGCATTGGATCAACTCCTGCTCTCTGCAAGCCTCCATGCCGCCAAAAAGTGCCCAACCTATTCGCCCGTTCCCAGTTCCCCAGCATTGTCCCAGTTACGCTTGAAGTTCCCAGTCTTGACGATGGCCCTGCATTCACTCCAATGTAAGAACGACATTACACGGAATCAGATATCGTTCCCCCCCTCCGCATGGAGCGGATCCCCGATCCAGCCTTTGAGCTACCCACCTCGTTGAAAGACTGCAAGAAACGAAAGAAGCAAGCCCGCAGGGAACTTCGTGCAGGGGAGGTGGATGAGTGGAGAACTCACAAGTTGCGCAAAGAGTACCAAATGGAAATCCAAGCACAATACGAGTCTGAAGGAGACACAAGGTTGGCTAATTTGATGAAGCGCTTGCGCAACGCTGAAGCCACTCGGAGAGCAGGGCAAAAGTGTGCACACGCACGGGTTAAATGTCATGGTGCGGGACTTACAGCCTTGGAAGTCCCCGAGACCCCACCGCGCCGCCAAAACAGTGTCAGGACTGGATGTATGTTGAGGATCCCGAAGAAATTGAACGCCATCTCCAAGCTCACCTCAAAAAGCATTTCCGCAGGCTGAGGAGGCAGAATTCCGATCCGACTCCACATTGCGCACAGATACAGACTTCTCCGCCAGTACTGCTACAGCCGATGCACTCCTGGATGGCGAATACGACAATTATGCCCATTCGAAATGTCATTTGCTACAGCAGTCCTCCTCAGGCACCTGGCTCGGGCTTGTGATGGTGAGATTCCAGCAACGTTGACACAGGAACAGTTTGATGGGAAACTCAAGAGCTGGAATGAGCGCACAACCACCTCTCCCTCTGGGCAACACCTCGGTCATTGGAAATCTCTGTTCGCGGAACACAGTCTCGACCCGGAGTCTGATGAAGGAAAGGAGCTGGAAGATTTTCAAACCAAGATCAAGCAGGCCCACTTTCGGCTCCTCAACTTTGTTCTGGAACAGGGCTTTGCTTACTCTAGATGGAACAAAATTGTCAATACCCTCATCCTTGTGGATGAGGGTGGTTGCAATATCCATCGTCTGCGGGTCATCCATATCTTTGAAGCCGACTATAACCTGCTTCTAGGAGTGAAGTGGCGCGAACTCCTCCACCATGCCTCCAAGCAAGGGCTGATCAACACAAGGCAGTTTGGTTCCGGTCCAGGGAGGTCAGCAATTGATCTCTGTGATATGGAGGAACTCGAGTTTGAAGTATCACGTTGTTGGTTGCACCCCCTAATCAAGAAAGACAATGACGCAGCTGCGTGCTACGACAGGATTCTAATGTACATTGCCAGTCTTGCAAGCCGTAAGATGGGTATGCCAGTGAGTGTCTGTAAAGTGAATGGAATGACTCTGGAACAGGCCCAAGACCATATCAAGACCACTCTGAGAACGTCAGTCACGTTTCCCGGACATACGGAGGAAGATCCCTTGCACGGGTCTGGCCAAGGAGCTGGGAACTCCCCTGCTTTATGTCTGTTTATTTCGAGCACACTATTTGATTGTTTCGAACCTTATGCAACTGGTGCCACCTTTGCCAGCCTAGACGGATCAAAGCAGGTTCAAGATGTTCATGACAGGGTTTGTGGATGATACGAATTCAATAACGAATTGCTTTCTGACAAACACTATTCCCTCAGTGCAGTTATTGGTGGAGAAGGCAACCAAATATGCTCAGTGGTGGAGTGTTCTTCTGTGGTCGTCGGGCGGCAAGCTGGAGTCTTCGAAGTGTTCCTTTCACAATCTCCGCTATGAGTTCAGATCAAGTGGAGAACCGAAGCTGGTCTCGGTGACTGACTTTACATCATCCATCAAGGTGGAATACACTGATGGGATCGTCACGCCGATCAAACCCGTAGACAACTACAAAGACCACAAGTCACTGGGATGTTTCAAGGGCCCGGCTGGACACCTCGCAGCACAGAAAACAGCTTTGATCAGAATGCACTCTTATACCGGTGTTGAGGAAACATACCTGCACCTCTTTACTTTGACTCGTGTATTAACTTCTAGTCCGGTTCGCATGCATATTCAGAATGCAAGGAACCAAGGGAGTTTTAGGTCTAAAGTGTTACGGGGGTCCTTATATCCAATCAATCACAAGAATTGCTATGCACCACCAGAAAAACCTCATTTTGCTTTACAGCTTAATCTAAAACCAAATATCCCCAATAAGCTGCAGTTCAACTCGGTAAAGCAAAAGCCCATCTCGAGTTCGAAGTCAACCGTCTTCGAGAGAGTATACCAAGTTGACATCAAGTCAATCAAGACTATCATTGAGTAACTAAGCAACAGAGGAAGGTGCGCAAATACTGCACACAGCCCACTATAAAGGATACAACAGCTCTAACAGCAAGAGGTGCGTGCGCGGGAAGATTCCAATCTTCATCCCAATTCGTGTCACAGATCGATCTACAGTTTCCGGCCGGAACTAGTTGATCTGAGGATACCATCAACTCAAGCAGAGAAAACTGAATAGGTTACGTTGACGCAAGGAAATCCGCTCTTATTCAAGGAGTTGAAGCGGATTAGTCATCGGCGAGATTACGAGATTTTCGTTCATCACATCACGGCGAGCAAAAGCCAACAGTTGTCGATAAAGCTATCGACGAACGAGGGCGTTGCAAGCCACAAAACCAATAGAGAGAAAGTTGCGCAACACGTCAAGGATACTCTGAGTATCAGTGCTGAGCTCTAACTCCCGAAATGAGTGAGATAGGTTGATCCGAGTGATCCACGCTATTGTGACGTGAACCACAAAAATCCGGGTAAACCACACGGAGTCTAAAACTCAATCGTTTGCCTGTTTCAAACTGTAATACTCACAAAGTGTAACCATCCAAGCAACCAAGACCATCTGCAAGCTTTGCAGAGGCAACAAGAGGACCAACAGAGGCAGTTCGCTACTACCAAGGTCCAAAGAAGATACCACGTTCTACGTGAGCTGTTGAAACAACAGAGGCTATCCCAGCCAAAACAGGTGCACCAAGAGTGGCCAAAAGAAGGCTATCCAGCCAACAAGAAGCTTTTACAGGCAACTACAAGAGTAGTGCCGTCGTGAGATCCTTCCTGCAGGAGTATCCACACAAGAACACAGCTAGTTCCAAGAACAAGCAAGCACAAGAGTGCATTACCACACCAACAAGACCATGAGATTCCAAGGAAGAGGTGGTCGTGGTGGAGGAAGATACCCTTCAAGGGGGGTAGGGGATTCATTTCCTCAGGAAGAAGCCACAAAGGAAGAGGCAACAGCTACAGGAACCAGAACAGAGTCCCAAGCGTCAGTCCTCTTCCACCCAAATGGAAAGGCTGACCAGGTATTATCCTTTAGGAGACCTGACACACATGTCAGGACTAAGGATAAGCCTGAGTGGAATGATTGCCACTGGCTTCATTGGCCTTGAGACCATAACAGTCAGCACCTACCAAGCCGACCAAGCCACACTCCAAGTGTCACTTGCTGATCCCAAAGCCCAAAGAATACGATGCTTTGGAACTCAGCGTAGTACAAGGCAAAGTCATCCATCTATGACAAGTCGACTCGATCCTATGAGAACATTCTCAAGACAGGTGCAACCACCATCAAGGTGACATACTGTACCGAGCTTGAAGTCCAAGCTTAGAGCTAGGAGACTACGAGGATGCAGTCAAGCTGGATCCCATTGAGTGTGCTCAAGAGGATCAGATTGATAGTGATGCAAGGCTCAACCAAAGAGTTCCCATTCTACAAACATCAAGACCTTCCAACGGCTTGTTCCCAAAGCAAGGAGACCATGACAAGTTGACTTCTACTTGAAAGGTCGACAGCGACGTGGATCAAGTGTATGATCTGGTCGGAAGGAGTTCATTGATGCAGGACTATCGGTTGGCTGAATACAAGGCCGCACGGATCACGACGCCCAAGAAAGATACTAGTGACGGAAAGGCCTAGGTTGAAAGCAACCGTAGGCCTACCATGGCCTGCAGGAAGGAAG
>CAICTM010001445.1:0-29117 GCA_903772945.1 Seminavis robusta | reverse complement strand
AACAAAAGAGTAAGAGATGATGAATGGGGCAAGTTGATTCAAGGATTGAAGTTCCTGGACCAAACAGTGGAGGACAAGTTGATACTCCATGTTGATATATCCGTGTCATCATTTGTGGTGGATGCATCATTGCAGTCCATCCTGATTAACGTTTCCCATACAGGAGGAGTCATGTCCTTTGGAAGAGGAGCGGTGCTTTCTGTATCCGCGAAACAGAAATTGAATTCGAGGAGCAGCACGGAAGCGGAATTGATTGGAGCTGACGATGTTATGTTGCCCATGTTGTGGGCAAATTTGTTCCTTGAAGAGCAGGGATCGTTGTGAAGGACAACATCCTTATGCAGGACAACAAAAGCACGATCATTCTTGCAGAGAATGGCAAAGGCAGTTCGGCAAAAGAACTCGGGCTATCAACATTCGTTTCTTTTTTATTCATGACCAGTTGGAAAAGGCAACCTTAGAGTTGTGTACTGGCCCAACCTTTGAGATGCGTGGAGATTTTTTCACGAAGCCCTTCAGGGCAAGCTCTTCCACGAGCACAGGGCTTTCATCATGGGGCATCCACCCCTTGTTTGATTGCCTAAATTATTTATTCGTTCCACGGTAGCCACTTAGGGCACCGTGCAGGAGTGTTGGAGGAAACATACCTGACACCTTTAACTATTGACTCGTGTATTAAATCATCTAGTCGGTTCGCATGTAAATTCATCATCAAGGAACCAAGGGAGTTTTAGGTCTAAAGTGCTACGGGGGTCCTTATACCAATTCAATCACAAGAATGCTATGCACCACCAGAAAATCCTCACTTTTTGCTTTTCAGCTTAATCTAAAACCAAATTACTCCCCAATAAGCTGCAGTATTACTAGCAAACAACACTGGTCACTCCAAATCAAATCGTCAGCAAACAGAAGAGGAGACATGGTAGTACCTTCATCATTCATAGTGCAGCTAGTTGGTTGGAATGAGACTCTGATCCAATTTTATATGATTTGTGGTTGTGGCGACGTTAGTCACCCACTTCAGGCTTTTATTCGCTTGCTGCTACTAGTAGCTACCAGTACTGGTAGCTGGATGGATGGATATACGAGCAGCTTCGATTTTATTGATGCAAACGCGTGCCGACCTCCCTGGTACACTTCTACTCCAGCTCTCGTAGAAGTGTAAGAGAAAACCTGGCACGCGTTTGAATCTTTAAAACCGAAGCTGCCTGTAGACATTGCGGATGGGAAGTCGTGTGTTTGCTGTTGCTTCTTGCGTGTCTGTGGGCGAAGGCGACACGTAGATCCACGATCCACGATCCATGCGTTGGGGATGCGAGTGCACGAATGAAATTCGATTCGCAACAACCCGATCGAGTGGGGCTTATTAATTTTGCGTATGCGTATGCGTTTGCGCGACTATACACTAGTGAGTACAAAACATGCAAACTTTCACTATAACCAAAATTGTATTAAACTTAAACCAGCTAAAGAGTTATTACTAAATGATATAGTTACTTTGACTCCTTGGTGGACTTCTTTGTGGATGTTGTGTTAATTTCACCAATAACTTGTACCATATATTTCTGTCGCCATTTTTTTGCAATCAGCTTTTGAAGATAAGTCTTTTGCATTTTCATTAAGCAACTTGCTTTGCAATGATATTGTTTGATATTGACTCATGGCAATATTATAGCTGTAAGCGAGAAAAGATTCACCGAGAGTTCTCATATAAAATGCTGATGTTGTAGTCATCTTCGATACGCTTCCGCATTTTGCGGTACTGGTGGTAAACCTCGATTATCATCCCTCTGTCTTCTCTGATCGTCTGACATTATTGTACCTATGAGCAAAAATGAGCACAGCAAACAATGATCTCCTTGTATTTACAGACAGAGTAGTGTGTGATTGCAACCACCTGCTGATACAGAGAGACCCTTCAGGAGGCCCTAACTGGCTTTAGCACCTGGATTTATCTACAGCTGCTTTTAAAAGCTAAGCAATGCAGTCGTGTTGGAAACTGGGTGAAACTGTTGTTGCTGCAGGAGACATGTTGCCATTCAGTTGGTCAATGCATTGAAACCTTCACCATGATTTGCTAAAATGCAAGGTAAAGTGTACTGTTAAATAAAAACACACTACCATGATTTTCTATCCTGCAAGGTAAAGTGTGCCGTTAAATACAAACACACTACCACAACCAGCTTACCAGAGAAATGCACTGCCCCTTTAAATAAACACACTTGAACACACCAATTTACCTGTTGCAAAGAACCTGCCACTTAAATAAACACACCAAAACACACCAAGGAACACACCAAGGTACACACCAAGGTACCAGGGTTCGCTAACCGGTTTCTTCGGTTACCGGTTATTTGCCATTTGGTTACCGGTTGAATGATTTGGTTACTCAACCGGTAACCGGTAACCGGTACCCTAGCAGAACTGGTTACTCAACCAGTAACCAGTAACCAGTACCCCGTCGACTGATTACCGAACCGGTTACCGAATCGGTTACTCAAATTGCCGTTTTGGTTACCGAATCGGTTACTCAAATTGCCATTTGGTTACCGGTTGTTTGATTTGGTTACTCAACCAGTAACCGGTAACCGGTACCCTAGCAGAACTGGTTACTCAACCAGTAACCAGTAACCAGTAACCGGTACCCTAGCAAAACTGGTTACTGGTTGAGTAACCAGTAACCGGTACCCAACCAAACGGTTAGCGAACCCTGCAAGGTACACACCAAATTCCCAACAACCCGATCGAGTCCATTGACGAGTCGAGTCGAGACAAGAGGGAAGAAGAGAACAAACTCACCACAAAGACGAGTTGGAACAAACCAAAGGATGAAAGAAACCGAGAGGCTCCACAATAATGCCAACAGCAAGAATAATTATGATGGTAGGCCACAACCGGAATTAGTCATTCCTTCTCCATCCGACTTTCCAGACCTTGCTGTGATGTTAAAAGCCGCATTCCAGGAAAAAAACGGTTGTAGTAGCACAGACAAAGCCATCAACAATGCGCTCAAGGCATATCAGCAGTATCGTGACGAATACCCCCAAAAACTGGAACACTGTCGAGTCATCAAGCAAAATGGCATTGTCATGGCAGGATGTCAATTGCAAGTGGCGGGAGATCCTGGAGATTTTTCCTTTCCGGCATACGCAAGACACGAACTGCAGCCAGGCGAAGTCTATGTGGAATGGATTGCCTGTCATCCAGATCATACTGGCAAGGGACTAGGATCCATGTTGCTTCGATGGGCCACAGACTTTGCTACCCATACAGTGGGTGCCAAGGTTTTGACGCTGGATGTCATGAAGAAAAACGTCGGAGCGGTCCGACTCTACGAACGAAAGGGATTTTGTATCAAACAAAACAAGGATGCGGTGGATGCCTTTTTCGAGGGTCTTCTTGTATTTTGCTGCTTGGGGTGCAAGTATTGGACGGTCTTGAACATGGAAAAGCCTCTAGAGGTAGAACCAGAAACGAAGTAAGCAAAACCTGCTTTCTCAGAAATAGTGGAGGGTACATGCCCTCGGTCGACAACTGATAATGTAGTTGTCAGACCGCTCTCTCCTTTCGCCAGGCCAAATGCAGTTGGAGGGGTGTGGATCATTATAGTGAAGGGGCGAACCTTTTAAACCTTACCTTAGTTAGTTTGCTCCAATAATGAATGCTGTTGGTTAACTTGCCACCGGTATTGGCAGGGTTGGGTAACATAGAATGCTGTCGTGTCCCACAAGCCACTCTCTTCTCTCTCTAAAAATCTACCCACCCTGCCGACTACTCAGGGAATCATCAGCCTAATAGAGGAACATAAAACGTAGCTATAAGCCAGAAAGGTTTTGGTGTTCCAGAAAGGTTTTGGTGTTCACAAGTACCCCTGCCCAGCGCAAAGGAACAAGTAGTTGCCGCCCTCCTAGGTCCTGTATCCTGGGAATCTGCAAAAGACTGATAGCGCCATCAAGAAATTCTATTAGCTGGAGGGGTGAGAATAGATCTCAGCTGGCTTGTCTGTGTTACAAAGTCCAGGCATGAGATTGACACAACTGACGATCATGAAAGTTGCAATGCTGTATCCTGGCTAGGAAAACCTGGTTGGAGGGCTGAATGTCTTCTATGAATTTTTGAAGGGAAACGATTGGAAGAGATGACCAATGTCGCTGCTTGACGTCGCGACGTCACTGGTCACTGGCCACATGCAAACCTATCCCTTCGTGGTGCCAGTACAGTCTAGTAGCTACAGATGAGGAAGCTAAAGAAGTCCACTACCGTAGCTAGCTCTGCCGTGCTGCCGTGTCCCCCTTGATTCGCTCGTATCGGCCAAGACGGAAAGTGCAACTGGTCCTCAAGAATGGAAAGAGCATCGCCATCAGGGATCCTGCCAGAAGCTAGACATTCTGGTTCTGGGGTGCCGCCTGATTCAGCCAAAGTGACCCCATGACACCGAAGTAGATATGGGAGTCGGACCGGTGCATGAAGCGGGTGCGAGTATGAAGCGTGCATTATTTGCTGAAGAAAGTGAGGTGGGCATCATGCAACAGCCTGTGTGGAATGCTGTTGAACGTCTTGCAGTGTTGCAGTGAATCTTATGAATACTGGTTCCCCTCAGTTGTTTCGTGGGGTCCAATGTTCATCGAACATGCAGCATTGTAGCAGTGTCCTGCAGTCCCACTGCTGTTGAACGTCTTGCAGTGTTGCAGTGAATCTTATGAATACTCGGTCCCCTCAGTTGTTTCGTGGGGTCCAATGTCGCATAACGTTGGCTTTGTTGAAGCAACATTAACAGGACCTACCGTAGCCCCGACATGAAACGATTGCCTTTAATTCAAAACAAACGTACTAGATAGTCCTAGCAAGGATCTACCTCGATCCTTTTGGGTGTCAAAAGGATTTTGATGACCAGAGCTGGACAGTGGCTAGCTAGTAGCAAAGCCATGTCCCAACTAACTATTGGCAATATGGCAACATTCTCTGGCGGACGTTCTTGGTGTTCCTTCTCAAGACAGGCATATCAAATTCGTCAATTCAATTCGAAGCTACCTGTGCGGCGCGGTGTATTTTTGGGTCGTCGGATCAGCAGTTCCAATGGTTTCTTGTCAAAAAGTGAGCACATTCTCTCGTTTTCTTTTTGCTCCTCCTTGGACCTTGGACATCCAAAGAGATCCAAAGTCTTACAGCCGTGTTCCTCTCGGAGTGATGGCTCTATGTAGCTATCCAGACCTCTATCATAAGGGGAGTTTCCAACTCCCAACGAATGCAAGTAGGTGTGCCACTTTTAAGCACAAGAGTTAGTTGTTACTACATGTAGTACCTGGTAGTTGGTCTGGCAAGTAAGGCCGTTTTTGACCAGTGTTCACTACAACACTCTTTTACTTCACGTCCAATCAATTCTATCGTGGTTGAGGGTCCTTCGTCAATGGTTTCGGGTGAAAGTTGTCATTGGGGGTGGATGGGAATTGAAGATAAGATTCTTGGCACTCCGCACGATTGGCTCCAACCACTTTGCTTCGAAGGAGTTCGAGCAAAGCACAAATGGATCATAAAACCAAGAACGAAGACTTGGAATGGATACTAACATGAACGCAACGCTGGATCGTTCATCCGCCTCGAGGGTGGACGCCGACGAGGAAGCCGCGAGTTATGTGGTGGAAGATATGAGCAGTGCGACGGAAGACGTCGAGAGCTACAGAGACGAGAAAGAACAGGTAGTTATTGCCACCTCAGAGAACAAAAGGGTTGGGTACATGAGAGTTATATTGATGCTCGTCTTAGCAGCAGTAGCAGCGTTTATCTCTTGTGGTTTTTACTTCGGGAGCAAGGAGGGTGAGCAGATAGGGTTTGAAAACTACGCGAGAGAAGCCTGTGAGAAGGTGGCCACCAGTTTCCAATCCAGTGCAACTAGCAGACTCACAGCCATTGCCAGTCTTGCCGAAGGCATCGCTTCTAATGCAGCAGCAAGGGGCGAACACTGGCCAAATGTAACTGTGCCTGACTTTGAAGAAAGAGTGTCACTTACCCTGGATTTGGCTGATGTGATGTCAATCACTATGCTCCCTGTTGTGACTGGAGAGAACCTGGATGGATGGGGAGAATACTCTGTCAAGAATGCAGGATGGTACCATGAGAGCCTAGAGTTCCAGAGAGAATCTGGGACAAATCATTCACAATGGAGTGAAGATGTGGAAGCCCTGAAAGAAGTCCTGGGGGAGGTGCAATCCAACACAACGATTCATCCAGGAATCTATTCCTTCTTTGACAACTCCACATTCTATGATGCCCTTGCTGATGAAGGTCCTTTCCTGCCATGGTGGCAGTTTGCGCCAGTCTTCCCTGTGCCCTCTATCCTCAACTATGACACTGCTACGAATCCCTCACGGCAGTATCAAATCAGAGCTGTTCTGGAGAACAAGAGCCCATTGGTCAGTGAAGCCTGGGACTATTCTGACACTGAGAACCCCCATATCATTGGCAAGCAGGCTACACTGAATCTCTACCTGAAGAGGTGGGAAGATGGTGGGAAGAGCTACCAAAAAGGGCCTGTGAGCGATCTGTATTACCCTGTGTTTGATCGGGACAGTTCTGACAAGCAGACTGTGGCAGCTATATTGACAGCATACATCTATTGGCAAGTGTACTTTGAAGATGTCTTGTCGTCTTCCAGTGAACCTGTGATGGCCGTCCTTGAAAACGTGTGTGGAAGCCAAGCTCACCATGAGCACCAACGCAGTATGAGAGAGGATGACCACCACCAACATCGACAGCAGTTCACTTACAAGATCATTGGTGAGAAAGCAGAATACATGGGGCCAGGCGACCATCATGATGACTCCTATGACTACTTGGAAGAGTCCACAGGTTGGCATGCTTTTCTGGCTGGTACGAATGACAAAGATCATCTCATGGAGGGGCAGTGTCTCTACCAAGTTCGCATCTACCCCACTAAGGAAATGGAGGACAATCTCACCACCAATGATCCAGTGTACAACATGCTATTTGTTCTGGCAACCTTTCTCATAACGTCTCTGGTATTCTGTGTATATGACTGCTTTGTTGAGCGTCGCCAGAAGGCAGTCATGACAAAGGCCATCAAGTCAACAAAGGTTGTGCAAGAGATGTTCCCAGAAAATGTCAGAGAACGGTTGTTTGAAGAAAGCACCGGTGACACATCATCCAGCCAGCAACATCAGGCTGGGGCCAAACAACGTCTGCGGGACTCCAGCTGCGCAACCAATAATCGTTCTTCCCTTGAATCCCTGGATGATCAGCTATCAAGACCCAGGGGCCCCATGGTAGCGGATCTGTACCCAAATTGCACCGTCCTTTTTGCAGTAAGTCCTCAAAAAGCACAAAAACATTGCCTTGTGCTCCAATATCCTCATTGACATGTCATCACTTCATGCAACAGGACATTGCTGGATTCACTCAATGGTCAAGCAACCGTGAACCCAGACATGTCTTCCAGCTTTTGGAGACTCTCTATGGGGCATTTGATAGGCTGGCCAAGCAGCGCAAAGTATTCAAGGTTGAAACTGTAAGCCCTGGGTTCAGCGACCTATGTCCTGTGATCACTTTGTTGCTTCTGTCTCATCCTTCCTTTCATCTTTACTATACCTGTAGATTGGAGATTGCTATTTAGGCATTACTGGTGTCCCGCGTCCTCGGCGGGATCATGCTGTGGCAATGACAAAGTTTGCTGCTGCATGCATGGAAAAGATGGACTTCCTCGTCCAAAACCAGTTGAAGGACGCGCTTGGAGAAGAGACATCCTTGCTTCAACTGAGGGCTGGCATCCACAGTGGGTCTGTAACCGCTGGTGTGCTTCGGGGAGAGAGGGCACGCTATCAAATCTTTGGAGATACTGGTGAGTTCAGGATTGCTCCTTTGCGCCTGATGGCATTTGATAGCTTGAACGCCTACTTATATCCAATTCCCACTCTTGTTTGCTTCCTCCCGCTTGATCAGTCAACACTGCATCTCGGATGGAGAGCAACTCTCTCCCTGGAAAGATTCAAGTTTCTTCTGAGACTGCAGAGCTTCTCAAGGCGGCTAACAAGGGCAGTTGGCTAGCTGCTAGGCCGGGTGGGATAGAAGCCAAAGGAAAAGGCACCCTTGCAACTTTTTGGGTGTTGCCAAATAGGCCCAGTTCCTCCATGTCAGGATCTGTTTCTTCTGCGGGGCTCTCGGGGGAATCCGAACCAACGTTGACTGAAGACACCACTGGTGCAAAAGACTTCATTGATGGTTCTTGGTTGTAGCCACGGCCGACTGCGTTCAGCTCGTCAGCATCTTGGGGGTTTCCTGTTCGATTCGATTCATTCCTTTGGTGGGTTTTGATCTCTTCCTTGGGTCGTTACAGGAAAGTTAAAGCAGGCAACTACCACTGCATGACGAACTTGATCCTCCCGTGGATCCATTACATTCGCAAGCTTTTTGAATTCTACATCCCAATCATTCTTCCTATTCTAAAACACACTAGCATTCACATATATATTGCATTGTATGAATCTTTGTACTGTCAACGCAGTCTCTTCCTCGACTTCCCTGCAAAAAGCTGCTACGTCTATAGCACCGACTTTACCCACAGCATTCCTGTCTCTGCGGTTCCAACATGTCTCCGCAGGCATTTGGATCGGCCGTGGCCAGCGCAAATTCATTCCACTCCAAGCAAGTCAATCCAAAGGCGTTGCCATCCTTCAAGGATGTCCCATCGAGGCACAGCCCTCGTCCGCAGGCATTTGGATTGTCGACACCGTCGCATCCGCAATAGGCTGGAATGGCGATGCCTCGATAGATACCCGTGTATCCCCTACAACTTTCTTCTTCTGCCAAGTAATCATTGAATTCACCACACGTGGTAAGAAACCCCGTGGTTCCCATTTCCCACAGGGTCCGCCCTCGTCGTCTCACATCCAACGTAAAGGGACAGAGACGACAGAAATCATCAAATCGAGTTGGTTGGGGTGTGGGTCGTCGTGTCGGACGACGCGTAGGTTGTCTCGTGGGATTTCTCGTGGGTTTTCTCGTGGGCTTTCTTGTGGGCCGTTTGGTCGGACTTCGTGTTGGAGCTCTGGTCGGTTCCGGAGAAGGCGGTACCGCTGCCTGTTGCGCGGAACAGGGACACGTGTTGCAACCACAGAGTTCTCCAATGATGAGTCCACAGGTAAATGTGGTTACACCACAGAGCGAATCGGGGACACTTCCCGAGAGTTTGGTGAGACCAGTGACATCCAAGCGTGTCAAATTGACCAATGTTCCCAATGCTTCTGGGATGGTACCGGTCATGTCGGGATTGTCGGCCAGTGCAATTTCTTGGAGATTGGATGCCCTGGCCAGTTCGGCGGGGATGACACCGGTGATTCGATTGTCCTCAAGATCCAAGACCAACAACTTGGGAAGATTGCCCAGAAAAGTAGGAATGGGACCCACAAGTTCGTTGTCTTTTAAATTGATTTCTTCCAGTGTCATCACATTCCCCAACTCCGTGGGAATGGTGTTGGCAAAAAAATTATCTTGCAAATTGAGTTCCATCAAACGTGTGTTTTGTCCAATAATGGTAGGGATGGATCCCTCCAAGAAATTGAATTCCACATCCAGTTCTAACAAACTGGGCATGACAAAGAACCCCTCTGGAATAGTCCCTGTGAGGTTCTTGTTGAAATAAACACTAATCACTTCCAGAGCTGGTAGCGTGGCCAATTCGGGTGGCAGCGCTCCTTCCAACATGTTTTCCGAAAGATCCAACAGTTCCAATGTGGCTAGATTCCCCAGTTCCGAAGGAATTAATCCCGAAAATGCATTTTCTTTGAGTTCCAATTCTTGGACGACTGGCAAATTTCCCAATTCCGTCGGAATGGTACCGTTCATTAGATTGGAACTGACATCGAGTTCTTCCAAATTGGCCATGGATCCAAATTGTGTAGGAATGGATCCTTCAATATTGTTGTCTTCCACATCCAGCGAGTCCAAGACGGACAAATCGGCCAACGATGCCGGTAAGAATCCCTCCAATCCATTGTCTTCCAATTCCAGACTAAGTAATTCGCCAGAAGCGGGATCGCAGGCATCTTCTGCCGCTTGATTGTACCACTGGCATTCGCTGACGGTATAAGACAACCAGTTGGTGGTAATGTTCCAAAAGCTCAATCCCGTCGTCGAATAGAAGAATTCCACCATGGCAAAGAGTTGGGTCTGTCGTTCGGGAGTTAACAGATCCAGATCGGGATGCTCATTGACCCAACTCTGGGCCAATTCGGCAGGTGACTGCAGTTGGCGGTGATTATTATTTGGAATACTGCTACTGTCATCACTCGTTCCGGTAGCAGCAAGACCACGACGCAGTGACAACAAAGATTCACCCAGGCAGGATCTGGGGAGACACAGTGCCACAGAGAGTAGTGCTGACAGTAACTTCATCTTGCTTTGTCTTATAGTTCTATAGAAACACTATCTTGCTATCTAGACTGGATTGTTTCGCAAGAGGGATGACTCGACTCACTGCCAGTGAAGGATCTCTCGCATCGAGAAAGAAACGAGAATGTGAGATCCCCAAAGGAGAAACCAACCACGCGAAACAAGTGGCATCAATCACGTCAAACTGCGTTGCGTGCATGTCGGTACCACACGTGCTTATACCACAGTAGCCCTTCTAAGTATCTTTGAACTGAGACATAGACTCCCACAGAAGCTTTAACATTGAGACATTCCTGAATGTGTTCTGGTGAAATACTAGTAGAGGTTATAAGGTGGCATGAAAACTTTTAAAAGAACATCAGCAGGAACAAATGGGAGCAAGGGGAGCACGTGGTGGCCGAAACGGTTGGACAACGAAGAATATTTCGGGCGAGCGGATCGATCCAAGGAACAAATGGATAACATGATGGCAGATAGATGTGTCTGGCTGCTGCAACTGGGATGGGCTTCGGAAGAAATATACTAAGAATAAGAACCATTCATCACCATGAGCGATACCAGCAGCTCCCCAGAGCCGGCTACCTCCGCAAAAAGCAGGACTGCAAGTACAAGCAATCATAAGGGTAGCAATGTTTCGTTGAATACCCCGCCGTCACTGCTGTCTCGCGAGGAGGAACAGATCTTGGCCATGTTCCGAGGCAACACAGGTCAGGCCCATACCAAGGCACCGCCTAGTAGTCGAGCCAAACCACCGGCAGGTGAACCCTTGTTGGAAAAAGGTAGTGAGATTCCAAACGATTCTGCTGGAGATCCTACGTCACCACTTGCAACCACTGAATATCCCCTCAATGTGCCCAAGGATCGCCCCCCAGAGTCCGAAGGCTCCCAACACAGTTCCTACGTGTTTCAAAGTAGCGGTAATCCAAATGAATGCGTCGAAGCCACTCATCTGGTACCGTCTCCTCCCACAATCCAGTCCGAAATCAAATCCGAAACGGTAAAAGCCACCACTAAACGAAAGCCAAAATCCAACAGCACCCACCATGATACCAACCAAGCCAGCGCAGACGGACCCGATGAAACACCACAGCAACCAAAACCAGAATCCAAGCAGGAAACTTGGGCAAGCTTTCTCGGTGTCGTGCTTGTGCTGGCATTCAACGGTCTCCTGTTCTTTTGGGCCGGAGTCTTTGACGGCGCCTCCAAGCGCCACCAGGCCACCACGCTCTTCCTTTTGCCCCTACCCGAGTACACGGTGGAGACACTGCAACACAACAACAATAATGGTACTTTGGATTTTCCGCAGCAAAAAGCCTACCAATGGATCCAAAATGATCCCCACTTGGAAGAATATTCCAATGCTCGCAAACAACAACGATTTGCTCTGGCCACATTCTACTATGCTACAGTAATGAGTATTATTGGTGGTAATAACGACGACGAACAGGCCGGCAGTTGGACACTCCAGGATGGTTGGCTTTCCTACGACGTTCATGAATGCGAGTGGTTCAGCAGTCAATGGCTCCATCTGAAACGTTCAGGTCACTATATATGTGATGACAATGGCAATTATCAGTCGCTCATCTTGACCATGAACAAATTGTCAGGAAGCCTGGTTCCAGAATTGGCCATGCTGTCCCATTTGAGAGTCCTGGATGTGTCCACCAATGAAATCCAAGGGACCATTCCAAGTCAAATTGGACAGATGACTGCACTCCAAGAGCTGATTCTGGATTTCAACAAACTCACAGGTGTTGTGCCCTCCGAGATTGGCCAATTGACTCTTCTAGACTCATTCTTGGTGCAGTACAATCAAGTGACTGGGACAATCATGACCCAAGTTGGTCTCTTGACCAACATGGCGGAATTGGATTGGTCCAATACAATGACACGGGGAGCTGTTCCAACAGAACTGGGCCACTTGACAAAGTTGGAATTCCTCTACCTTCACAACAACCCAGCACTTGCTGGGACCATGCCAAGTGAGCTTGGCCATTTGACAAGCCTGCAAGTTTTGCAGTGGGCCATCACCATGGCACGAGGAACCATTCCAACCGAGCTGGGACGGTTGACTCATCTGAAGCGTCTGCTTCTTCACACCAACCAAGCATTGACGGGCACCGCCCCAACAGAACTTGGAAAATTGACTCGTTTGGAGCGCCTCGATCTTCAAAACAATAATGCACTAGCTGGCACGATCATGACTGAAGTCGGTCACTTGACCAACCTGAAGTCCTTACAATGGGCTCTCACAATGACAAGAGGCACCCTTCCAACGGAGCTTGGCTTGTTGACCCAAATGACTTTGTTGTCTTTGGAACAAAACTTTCTGGAAGGGCCAATCCCTTCCCAGCTTGGCTTGATGTCAAATCTATCCTATTCTTTATCCTTGTATACCCAATTCTTGACAGGAACCATACCATCGGAGGTTGGCAGGCTTGCTGCTTTGGAAGCTCTCTACCTTGATGGGAATTCTCTCTCTGGCTCCATCCCAACGGAAGTTGGTCTTTTGGAGAGTGCAGTAAGCATATTTGTGAAGGACAATGACCTCCAAGGCACCATTCCTTGGGAACTTGGAAACTTGTCCATGCTGGAGTACCTTGAGCTTTCTTCCAATGCTGGCATTTCTGGAAGTATCCCTTCTGAACTTGGAGGCATGACATCACTGACTTTGCTCACTTTAGACAAGACAAGTCTCAGTGGTTCTGTCCCAGTGGAGCTGGGCAACTTGGTTGTGAATGGCAGCATCACCAAACTGTTATTGGATGATACATTTGTGGCTGGAGAGATACCAAGTGAACTTTGTGATATCTCTGATTTGGCCTTTGATTGCTCAGATCATCTTTGTGGTTGTGACTGTGTTTGCCAATGGCATTTTGCGGCGCAAGGCAGTGTGGCGTCTCCAGGAGGCAGGCCTGTGCACGATGATGTGCCGTAGAAGACTGTGCTCGTGCAAGCAACGAATCTACACTTCCCAATCCACTACGATCAGATCTCCGTCCGTAGGACTCTGGCTACTGCTAGCTAGGATCTTTTCTTCACTTCGAAAACACAACGTGTGCAGCAGAATAGCTGGCTGCTAGCTAGGCTGGCGGAGGCCGGTTGAAGCAGCTTGTCCTTCGGCGTCTCGATAGTGTCGATGTCACAGGACCTCTGTGGAAACTCGAGTCGTGCTACCGATCGTCTCCTAAATCCTTTTGATCGTCTCCTATTCAATGGATTTCGTCTCCTAAAAATAGGAGACGAAACGGATTGTCTCTTAAATCTTTCGTCTCCTCTTAAATCGTCTCCTATTTTCAATGGATCCTCTCCTGTTCTCAACGGATCGTCTCCTAAGTGCACCATGTAAACTGTATGGTATCGTCTCTTAAATCTTTCGGATCGTCTCCTATTTCGAAACGATTGTCTCCTAAATGGAATGTCTCCAAAAGAATCGTCTCCTAAATATTGGAGACGATTGCTTTCGTCTCTTAAATCATTTCGACCTTCTCCTAAGCCTCGGTGTATCGTCTCCTAAGTAATTTGCCACGAATGACGTTTCCACAGAGGTCCAGTATCGTAGCCTGTTTCTCCAACGTTCATTGGTCTTTCTGGTCTTTCCCATTGTTAGAGAAAAAGAGAAAAAGGTCAATACACGAATGGAAGCCAATACTCTAATCAGGTACGACTGTACAACACCAATCCCAGACTGAGGACCAAGACCCATGCTCAATGACTGCTTCCGGCTCCTGTTGCTTCGCCAGCCTTGCTTCTTTCTTCCGCACGCAATGCTCCCTACAGTACTGCCTACAAAGCCCGCAGCCTGACTTGCTGAGTTGGTTCGTTGCTTGCAGATCCAAATGGCTGAATCTTCGCTGTCGTTGACGTTGTAGCTCCAACTTTGGAGAAAAGCATGTCCATTGGCATGTCTCTGAGACATAGCAAGTGTTCGGCAACCGAGGACGTCTTTGCTGGGCAAAAGGAGAGGGCTGCGAAGACAGTACTCGTACTACTAGTAGCTAGCTAGTACCTGGGCACGAAGCAATAATACCGGTATGGCGAAAAGGAACGTGAAACGTGAGTCCCCTACTCCGCAATGCGCAACATCAAGATTATCAAGATAGAATCTTATGTAAAGATTGTAGGCGTTCCAGACTTCCATACGCTTCTGACTTACAGCGGTACTTCACTTCGAAGACACTGTGTCTTGTCTGTGTCTGAGAACTGGAGAACTCAAGAATCAAGTACTGTATGTCGCGACAGGAAGACTACCGGTACGAGTGTGGTAGTGTGGTAGTAGCATGCGAGCGTAAAAAAAACGAATCTGCTGCTGCAAGGCCGGTTGAACCAGCTTCCTGGCGCTGTAAAACAATATTCACTTGCACCTTGCACGAATGCAACAGGAGCACAAGACTGATTGTGTATTTATTGCAGACTTTACGGTCGAAAAGAAGGTGGATTGAAAAGAAATAAATGGAGGAGTTCTTTTGTTTTCTTCAACAACCCACATAACGCATTATTGCACTGACCTTTAAAGCACAACAAGAATGAAATAGCCGCTGATTGGTTGTGGACGCTACGGATAGTCTGCTCGGAGCTCGGAGTATGTAGACAGTACATGTAGACAGCAGCTTAGACAGCTATGTAGACTTTGTTTGGACAAAGGCTACTCTGAGTGAGGATTCTGATTGATGATGAATGGTCTTTGTGCCTGTGGAAGTTAGCTTTACCGCTGAAGTCACTACCTTACCTGGTGGATACCGATAGCAACCGGGATGGCAACTGAATGACCTGAGGTTGTCAGAGCTACAAACTCACAAATTCAATCTCGCCTCCTACAAAACCAAGCTCAAATCAATTCAACCACAAGCTCTTTTGCGATGATGAATCTCGTACCTGAAACCACGCTGCCCGTCATCAAGCCCGGATCGTCCGAGACTGGTAGCACCGGAGACGTGGAGGCATTTTTGGATGATAGCGCTTCGTCTGTTCATGACGAGGGCGAAGACCAAAAGGAGAAGGTAGTGATTGCCAGAGCTGAGACCCGCAAGGTGGGGTACCTACGAGTTGCTCTCTTCTTGTGTTTGCTCTGCGTTGCCGGGTGCATTTCATTCGCCATGTTTTGGAAAGGCAAAGAGAGTGAACAGAATGAGTTCGAGTCATACGCAAAGGAGGCATGTCGAAAGGTTGTTTCAACGTTTCAATCAAGTGCAGCACGTCGGATTGGAACCATTGCTAGCTTTACAACTAGCATTGCCTCCAATGCTGCAGCAAGGGGAGAGTCATGGCCAAATGTCACTGTGCCGGACTTTGAGATGCAAGCATCCATGATTCTTGACCTTGCGGCTGTCATGTCCATCACGGTTCTACCAGTAGTAACTGGGGAGAACATGCAAGGCTGGGTGGAGTATACATTGCAGAATAAAGCTTGGTTCAACCAGAGTCTTGCTTTCCAGGAGGCAAATGGGGTCAACTACTCTCTTCCAGATTGGAAGAAGGATGTTGATAAAATGAAGAAGGTTGTTGGGACTATTCCCAACAATGGATTTGAGGATGGTTTGTTCAGACCATCAACCGGCAGGGCACACCTGAATGCATCAGATGAGACAGGTCCGTTCTTTCCATGGTGGCAGTTTGCCCCAGTCATGCCGGTATCAGGCCTAGTGAACTATGATACCTCAATGCACTCCACCCGCAAGTACCCTATCAGGGCTCTCATGGAAACAGGCGGAGCTGTTATTAGCAATGCGTTTGACTATGCCAATACATCGCATCCTGGGTATGCCGGGAAACAGCTCTTCCTCAACCTAATCTTGAAGCACTGGAGTGTTGGTGGGAAGCACTATCAAGAAGGGCCAGTCAGTGATCTCTACTTTCCTGTATTTGACATGGGTGGCGCCAGCAACATTGGTCTTGATGACAAGAAAGTGGTTGCAATGATGACAGCCTATATCTACTGGCAAGCCTACTTTGAAGACATCTTGCCACCAAACACAAAGCCGGTCGTGGTGGTGCTTGAGAATGTTTGTGGTGGACCAGAAAAGGGAGTACCTGTTGAACAACAGTTCACCTATGAAGTGAACGGGGAAAGAGCTGAATACATTGGTGCGGGTGACCTGCATGACCCTAGCTATGACTACCTGAAAGAGACAACTGGCTGGCAAGGTTTCCTTAGTGGTGATTTTGCACCTGAAGACCTCATGCAGGGCCAGTGCTTCTATAACGTTCACGCGTACCCATCACGACAAATGGAAGACAGTCTCCGCACTAATGAGCCTCTATATTTTATGCTGGTTGTCCTTGCCACGTTTGCCGTGACATCCCTGGTCTTCATGCTATATGATCACTATGTTGAGCAACGCCAACAGGTTGTCATGACCAAGGCTGTCCAGTCTACCGAAGTTGTCCAAGAGTTGTTCCCAGAAAATGTCAGAGAACGCCTTTTTGAAGAGGAGGCAAAAGCATCCAAGAAGACCAGCAACTTTCCATTCCTTCATGAAGTTAAACCGGACGATTCCATCACCGCAGCATCTTCTCGAATGAGCACTACTAGCGATCCAAACCATGCCAGGGATGTGGTGGCTGATTTGTACCAGAATTGCACAGTCTACTTTGCGGTAAGTGGCTGGTTGTCGTTGTACTATCTCAGCGCACAGTGCATTCGTTGAATTTCTTGGTCTCACTTATCCTTGGTTGCTGCTTGCAGGATATTGCTGGGTTTACCAAGTGGTCAAGCAATCGTGAACCCACACATGTCTTCCAGCTGTTGGAGACTCTCTATGGGGCATTCGATAGATTGGCCAAGCGGCACAAAGTATTCAAGGTTGAAACTGTAAGAAGCAGCTGCAGCGTTCTCTCTCTTTTGTTGCCTGTGTCTCAGCTTTCATTTTATCTTGATGGTAACTGCAGATTGGAGATTGCTATTTGGGCATCACGGGCCTTCCACAGCCGCAGAAAGATCATGCAGTGATCATGGTAAAGTTTGCAGGTGCTTGCGTTGAAAAAATGACCCAGTTGACCCAAACAGACTTGGTTGAGCATCTTGGAGAAGAGACTTCCCAGCTTAAACTCCGTGTTGGCATCCACAGTGGGCCTGTAACTGCTGGAGTGCTCCGAGGAGAGAGAGCTCGCTATCAAATCTTTGGAGACACTGGTAAGTTCGATGCGACTTGGTGACGGGGCATTGCTCGTGAGAGAATGACTTTCACTTTCTGATCTCACGCACTTGCTACTCCTTGCTATTTTAGTCAACACTGCTTCCCGCATGGAAAGCAACTCTCTTCCTGGCATGATCCAGGTTTCTGCTGAGACTGCAAATCTCCTCAGGGCAGCCAACAGAGGAGCTTGGCTCACTCCCCGTGAAGGTGGAATCGAAGCCAAAGGAAAAGGAAGCCTTGATACCTACTGGGTACAACCCAAAGCAACAGCATACACTGCTTCTACTACAAGTGTCCCAATCTCCTGTGACGCCTCCAGCAGAATCGTAGATGAGGCATCAGAGAAGTCAGGCATCTCCCTTTGAACGGCGAGGTGAGAGGCCAACCACACTGTCCTGATCCAGGCCAGTTTGAATCAACTCAGTACCATCATCCTCCAGCATTTCCTTTCCTTTCAACACATCTGCTTCGCTAGTACTAACAAGTCTATCAATCTACAATCAGTAGTATACATAATACATAAGTTTAAGAGAATCTTCTTCCCCGTTGTTCCCTTGCAGCTGTGGCTCCTTGATCCGCGAAAGCTTCGTGCTTGCTTCAAGCCTTCCAACCGCTCTGATCTGCAGCACCTGGATATCTTGAAACCCCCGCCGCTTGACCTGTGGAGCTATCATCATCAATGAACGGATTCACTCTTGGGCTGCCTCGTTCGCTCTGTCAACGATTGGTGGAAACTCCTCCTGGCATCTCACAAAAGTGCTTCCAACAACGTCACGCACTGGTCAATCGCATTGAACGTCACGATAGTGTCAAGGATGGGTGCCTCGTTTCGTTGCGGGGTTGTGCAAATGACCCTAAGAATCCCCTTGAAAAAGTGGCTCCCCAGGAGCGCCTTGAGATGCTCGGAATTGCTTTGCGTGCACTATCTGCCGGCACGCCGACCTCGTCTCCGTGGTATCCCATCGCTCTCTCCACTTCTTCGGGCGTTGGAGGTTTCGGTAACCGCTTCACGTAAATATCGCTCTGTTCCCAGATCGACTTATCTCTTGTCGGGTTTGACCTCAAAAGACATGGGGCTTTCTTCATGTCGGGATGAACCATTCTCATTCCGTCGACAACCGAACCAGCACACAGTTCAGGTAGATTGCCATCACAAGAGAGGGGGGTTTCCGAACACGCGGACCTGTCGAACAGACCGGAGGCGGGATTTTTGTCGCAATCTTTCTTTGCCGAGTGTAAGGCGACACCATCGACGCACACGCATTTACTTTTTCGCGGAACCTTGTTCGTTGTTCAACATACCTTTCGAAATCCGTCGACTTTTCTCGTGCATTGTCCTCGCCGAGCGCTTCTTGCCAGCTGTGAAGTAAAAACTCTGGAGGCTTTGAGTAAAGTCAGACCTTTGGCGCGGAACCTCAGAGCCAATCTCTCTCCAGAATGCATCGAGGTCAATTGGTGGGGGCTTGAAACCTATGAGCCTGATGTCTTGTGGTTTGACCATGGATATCTTGTTCTTTACCCTCGCAAATCCGCCTTCGTCAGGCGGTCGAACCAGAGTGGCAACTTCCGCAACATTTCCGCACATAAAACGGGTTGACCTGGTCTGAATGCGAAACGAACAGCAGTGGACCTTTCGCGGGTTCTACTCTCCTTTTCCTCGTCTCGAAATTGCTTTGCATGCATTTCTTCTCCGCGTCGACTCCTTCTTGTCTTTTTGTGATCTCACTATGAGAGGTGCATTCCTTGAGCGATTGAACTCCTGGAGCTCGATCTCCAGTTCCCCAGGATCTTTGTAGTCATGTTGAGGGCTGTATCTCACAAACTCTCCCTTGATGAGACGAGGTGGTTCGTCTTCCGAGTGACGACAGAGTCGCCCCCGAATGTACCATCTGTATCCATCAGAATCAGCTTCGTTGTGCACACACAACCCGATGTGGGTTGGTAGCCTTGTCCGCTTCTTGGGAGGCTCCACTCCAGTTTCCATTTGTTCTGCAGCGTTCCCGCGATCTCGTTTGGCGTTGGGTCTGCAAGTCACAGATACCTGTGCTTGTGAATCACCGCCGGGCGCAGTCACATCGTCGCCTTGATGGTCCGGTGATTCAGAACACCGCGATTCAGAACACGAAGTTGACTCCAACTGCTCCGCCACAGTTGTGGGACTGGATGCCCTCTCTAATACGGTACACGAAAGTCCGGGGATATCTCCTCTTCGTCTTCTTCACCGTCGAATTGTACTCGGACAGATCCAGAAGCCCTATTGATTGCTTTGAGGATGCAATGAGAGTTTCGCTCTCTGTCGAAGCAACGACTGCAAAGAGCGGAAATGAATGTTAGCAAGCTGCGCAGAGTTTGGAAGGAGGACATCGAAACTAACGTACCATTCGGGCTTCAGCTCTGGTCTGGGACGAAACAAGCCTAATCGAAACGATGCCTCGTCAATTGTACTTTGAAGGAGCTGGCTGCTAGGCTTTCCATTTGGCTTCCACCCATCGAAGAATCGAATATTGATTGTCTTTCGATTCTTCTTCTTGCCGCATGCAACACCAACCCGATATGCCCCTTCGCAGTTCCATTGGCGGCTGACCAATTCACCGGCTTCGGGGGTTCGAAAAACATCTTCATCCCGAATTTCCCCAACTTCTGCAGCCTCGTGGGGCTCGTCTTCTTCGTCGGAACTCTCGCTACCACCTTGCTCCTCGTCATCGCACCGGTATTCTGGAGCGTCCTCACCGCTGCTATTGACCGTCGCTTCGCCTGCCGAATCGTTCCCTGGAGGCGACGCTACGCTGTCATTTTCGTTGTCTTCCGGTTGTGCATCTGAATCGTCAGCGTCGCAGTCCATTCGTTCTGGCTCGTTAGAAGCCCGCGCCTTCTTCTTCGCCGTGTTTGAAGCATCGTCCTCGCTATCGTCTGAGCAGTTGTTATCATCTGAGTGTTTGTGGATAGCATTTTCTTCTTCAATGTCTGAGATGTCCATGGATGGTACAGCGGCTACAGCCTTCTCCTCCTCAACGTCGTCACTATCGATGCTCTCCAAATTCAGTTGGAGAGCGGCCGTCAGAGATTGCATGCCACCAAAGCTGTTGTATGGTTCTCTCCTGGCAATTTCTCGGTGGCTTAGGTGTGGCGAAATCTCGGCATTGTTGCTGTCATCCCAAGACGACGATGATTCCCAGTCTTCTTCTTGGTGATGTGGTTGAGTCAGGATCTCGGCATCAGCAGCATTGATGCTGTCATTGTCAGATGAAGATGCTTCCCTCCTGGCTTCGTCTTGGCGATGAGGTTGTGGCTGGATCTGGGTCTCAGTATCTTTATTGAAGCTGTCATGGTTAGACGAAGATGGTTCATTGCTCCTGTCATCTTGTTGATTTCGTTGTGGTGGGATCTTGGCCTCAGCCTCAACGATACTCCTGCCATCGTCGAATGAAGAGGATTCCCTCCTGGTGACATTTTGCTGCTGTGGTTGTGTGAGGATCTCGGCCTCGGAATCATCGCTGCTGTCATTTTGGGATGAAGATGACTCCCTTCTGGCTGCTGCTTCTTGCTGTTGTGTTGGGAATTCGGTATTGGCCCCAGCATTGCTTCTGACAGACAAAGACGATTCCCTCGTGGCTTGTACTGGTTGCTGTTGTTGTTCTTGGGGTGGTGGTGGGTTCTCTGCCTCGGCACGATGATCATCGCTCGTGCGTCCCAAATGTTCTTCTTGGAACGCGTCATCCAGATTCCGGCCCGTTACAGTCGCTCTGATTGCGGCCGATGCCGTCTTCCTGGCGGTAATAGGACCAACCGACAGTCGGTAGCGATGGCTTTGATCTGTGCTGGCGTCCTCGTCCTCGTCTGATGAGGAATCAGGAGACCGGACAGGAGTCCGGAAATAAGAGTCTTGACTGCTGCAGCTCCCAGCGCTACCAGACGAAGAATCACTGTCGGAAGAGAACCCATCCTCGTCATCATCAAAATCAATCCTCAGCAGTTCACCCCAGGAAACTCTCCGTATCTGCTGCCGATCCACTGGTGGTGGTGGCGTTGGAGGAGCCGCCGCCACAGTGGCCATTTGTTGTGGGGCAAGAGTTTCTGTATTGGCGGCGTCTCGTTCTCGGCTGGATTGATTTGTTTGGTTGTCACCCTGCTGATGTGTCGGGGCATCGTTGTGTTCCGAAGGAAGGGCATGATTCTGCTGGAGTTCCTGCTGGTCCGGTTGGTTGTCACTCTTTTGTGTGTTGGCAACCACACTGCTAGCCCATGGCAATTGTCTCAAACTGGGTCTCTTCCTCCCTGAGAGTCGTTCTGCTGGTTGTTGTCGTCGTCGTGGCTGCAATACGGCCAGTGCCTTTGCCGATGGCTGTGGTGCCGTGGGTGGCTGTGAAACAACAACAACAAGTCCATGCAAAAAGTCTGCCGAAACGAGTTCTTGGTTGGTTTGACCTTTGTAGACGACATGCACACCTCCCATTTCCATGTCAATGCGCTTCAGAATGCACCATCGATCCTTTTCTTCATCGTAGCATGTACTGGAATAGAATAGAATAAATCGAGTCATCAAACAACCAGCCAAGCAAAACAACACCAAGACAGATGTTTGTTTAGCAGAGAATAGACACACATTTCAGGACATTCCATTCTTTTGTCCATCTTATTCTTACCTTCCAACTTGTAGATCGTTCCTTGGTCGGAACATGGCCTTTTGAAAGAGTGTCTTGTTGATGTGAAACTTTCCTTCAAACACATCTTGTGGTGCTGATGATGTCCCACATTGCAAGAACCTCAAGAGTCCATCGTTGGAACACATGACACCTGTCCGATAGAGCAAATTTGGTTCCGCATGCCACATGTACGAGACGAGACTCCCCGGGATGGGTCGAACGTATACATCATCCACGCCAATCGAGAAATGAGGTCGATGGGCGGTGCCATTAGTAGTAGCCGTAGAAGAGGAAGTCTCCATCGTTCTATGTACAGAAGAAGAATACGAGACAGAAGAATTCTTTATGCTATTCACCAGAGCTTTCCGCTAGCTAGCGCTCCAGAAAACACTGGTAGGGCGTAGCCAACCACCAGTGATGGAATGGCTAGCTATACGGTACTATTCTATAACAATGAACTCTTTGGCCGTGGAGATGAATGAAGAAAGAAGACGACCAAATCGCCAACTCCACGACGATGATTATGAGGATTGATTGATTGTGACATGACAACCAATATAACAAACTGGACCGCAGCACCGCAGCGGAGCAAGTTTTGAAGTGAACAGAACAAGATTGCCAGATCGCACACTTTCTCCTTCACATTTGATTGACAGCTATGCTGGCGCATTTCAGTCGGGGTGTAAGTAATTGGGGTACCGGTACTCTGGTACAAGTGCTGGAAAGCAAGAAATGATAGCAATGGTCTAGCTAGCTCCGGTACTATTCATATACAATGAAGAGTGTCCACTTGGAGATGCACCAATGGAAGACGACAGATCGCCAACGTAGCAACTTGTTGTGTGGATGCGACCTGGACCAGCCTGTGATGGTTTCGGGAACCTTCCGTCCTTCCGTGGTGTTCTGTGGTCCAAGGTTTCGTCTGCGCTGCAGGCAAATTGTACAGTACTTTACCGGTTTCGCCGCTGGTAGCATGCAGTGTGCCTGATACCATGGTTGTCATAGCAATCAATCCACACCCATGGTCGTTGAGTTAGGGATTATCTATGGCAGCCATCCGGAAGCCAGCGAGGGCCAGGCTACAGCACCTTCCCAAACTTTGAGGACGCAACCTCATTTTTTAATTGACACACCTCGCTCTGTGCTGCTCCATGGATGGCAGCTTTGTCACACACCTATAGGTCAGCATCCAGACACTTTGTCAACATTGACATGGCCATTCGCAGCGGTTTCAGCTAGACTCCCCAGGATTGGTCGAAGGAATTCATTGTCAACACCAATCAATAAATGAGGTCCATAGATGGTGCCAGGTGTAGAAGAAGTCTCCATGGTTCATCTACAAAAAAGGAATTCAACTGCTATGTATCACCGGAACTTTCCGCTACCACACTGCGGAAAAGCACTAGCCTAGCCTAGCTAGTAGGGTGTAGCCAACGTCACAGATGGTCTAGCTAGCTAGTCTACCGGCACTATTCAGATACAAGGAAGAGAGAGCGTCCACTCTTGGCCATGGAGATGCATAAATGAAATCCAACAACTATGATAACTTCATGACCATGAGGAATGATTGACAGCAAAGGAAGCTACATGTATGATGGCAAGATCGAGCTATGGCAAGTAAGACTTCTACGACTGTAAAGAGAAAGAGGAAAACAGAAGAAGATTTCCAGATCGCACACTTTCTCGACGACTCAAAGGCAAGTGAACCGCTATTCTGACAGCTATGCTGGCTCATATCTTATGAAGGAGACGTGTACACGTAAGTTCTTTGGACGTATCGGTACTGGTATGTTTGAAAGCAGGGATAAAAAGCAGCGCATCATCGTCGGAAACTGCACAGGGACCGATTACAATCATGATGTAAAATTACGAGAAAAGCTCCAAATATTGAACAGATCCGACATCGAGACACACACCGACAACAACTTAAGATCAAGTGAGACGAAAGACTTCATGGTGGCCTGGCTAGCTAGTAGTAGTATTCTTGCATAGACGTGTACCAGGTACCGTATCCTCATTCGGTCCACATGAATGAATGATTGATTGTTGATCTCCATAAGGCCCCACACACTTTCACAACTCCTTCACCGGGTTTAGTCCTTCCTTACCCGTTCCGGTCACCCGATCCTTCTTTCTGGTTCATAATTTCACAACTTGACAAATCGACAATCAAGAAGAAAGCAACAACACGATGTCTATCCAAACTCAGCAACATCAGCGCCAACAGCAACAAGAAGAAGAAACAAGAAGCAAGTCTCTGTGGAGATCACTGCTGTCCGTGTTGTGGGAATTTTGGAGTTGGCTACTGAGCATTCCGGATTTGGTGTTTCCCATTGTGAACAGTCTCCTCCCATGGGGCCCCAAGTTTTTCTCGCAAGGCTACGGCGATCCCGACATTTACTTCAAACGACTTCATCAGACGATTGCCGCGGCGGCCGGTGGAGCCAACGGACCGTACATGACACAACACGCACTAAAAGAAGGCAAAAATCTTCATGTCAAGGAAACCCGTCGCAAGAACGGACTCGTCTACTCCCAAGGCACTTTCCAGAGTCCCATGGCCGCATTGTTTCCACAAGAATCCCGTTATTGTCAATTCGTCATGGTGGAACCTCAACAACTGCACTCTGCCAACAACGACAACAACAACAGTACTACTAATGATCCACCAGTCTACATTTTCTTGTTTCCATCGACGGGAGAAATGGGCAATGGCATGCGTCTCGCCATGGCCGAACGATTGGCCCACAAATACGGGTGGGCGTCCGTCATTCCCACGGCGGCATTTTACGGCAGTCGCAAACCCCGCGATCAACTCTTATTTTTCTTCAATTCCGTCACCAATATTCTCTTGCACAGCGAAGGTGTCATTGAAGAAGGCATGCTACTCACCAATTGGATTATGTCGGAACGATCTCCCCACGCACTTGTCTGTCATTCGGGATTTTCTCATGGAGCCTGTACATGCGCGTATACATCGGTCGGATCGCTCTTGGTGGGGTTGGATGGGAGTCGGATGGCGTGTGCTCCGTACACGGGATTTGCATCCCCCGGGGTGCTGGCCGATGGGATTCTGCAAAGTGTCCTCCAATGGCGGGCACTGGCGCCTAGTAGTAAACAACACTTGTTCGACTTGTTGGACCAATCCCAAATCTCGCTATTGACATGTCACACTACTCAAAATAACAAAGTTGCCGTCATTCGAGGCATGTCCTTTGAACGCGATGGTGTCATCCAAGCCAAGTACACGCACGAGATGCAACGACAATTGGCCCATGTGGCTGCCGATGGGCATGTTCCGGTACAGTGGTTGCCCGGGGGACACATTACGGCCGGTATTACACGACCATACTTTCAACAACGATTGATTGAACAAGCCGTACAAGAACTCATTGTCAAAACGACAACTACACCAGCAAATACTACAACTACTCGTGCCAAGGAGGACTAATTTGAGCACCGTCCATCGTCTACCGGTAGAACCGTAAATGCATGTTATAGAATGATAAATGATGAATCAACAACAAATACTACAACTACTCGTGCCAAGGCGGACTAATTTGAGAATATACAAAGGGACTCTTTGGTGATTGGATATAGAGTAAACACTGTCCATCGTCTACGGTAGAACCGTAAATGCATGTTATAGAATCAAATAAAACGTTAGCTTTAACCTTTGTTGTGAACTCTTTCGTCGTCCCTACCAATGCCAAAGCGCAGCTCCTTCTTCTTCTATTGGCTAGCGCATGCAATGCTTCCACGATATCCGCATCATCATCATCATCAATTCAAAGACGATTGCTTCGTCATGACATTCACGATCCACGTGCAGGGCAGCTATAGCAGCGTGTCCTGGAGGCAATCCATGCGCTCGTCATAATAGCTATGGGCTGGCAGCGTGGAAAAGAGAAAATGCATCGTGGTTTGACCACGCTCGGCAAGATGACATGTACACGGCAAAGGTCTCCGCGCTGTACTTTGGATCACGTTCCACGTTCAAAGTTGCTTTCTTACGTCCTCGGTCCTCTCAAACAAGAAGAGCACAACGGCGAAATCACAACATACACAGCGATTGAATCGACTCGACTCGCTTTGATACCTGGTATTCCTTGATCATTTTGAAGAGCCATGCCGCGTTTGGACATTCAATACGAACACGATGTGGGATACGAAAGGGAGTTTGTGTACTTGGATGACCTCCAGGGCCTTTCGCCACTTCACAGCTTGGTGGTCACAGGAGCACCTTTGGCGATGGTTCGCCTAGTCTACCAAGCAGATCCAGCAGCCATGACAGATGATATCTTCCTGGATGCATGCTATCAGAGTCCGAGCAAGGATGTCGTTGAGTTTCTCAAGGGCCATGTAGTGGATCCCAGCGTACTTGAACCTAAATCGATTGCTGAGATCATGAGGGACACACTTGAAGAACGACAATTAACACAGTTTGAGACTCTCTTTGTCTTGTTTCCAGAAGCCCTAATGTATTCCGAGAATCCTGAAAAGATCAGCAGCTCCTTTACAGAGGCATTTACAGTTCAAGCCCGTACAGGTGATATCGGCTATGTTTTTCTAAGCAAAATGATACAATATCTCCCACTTTCTTCCAAACGAATTCATGTCTCTCTCGAATGGGACACTAATTATTCAGAGACCGAAGAAGCCAGGTCTGCATTGGCATCAAAGGTGCGGGACATGACAAACCTGAACTTTTTGACATTGGCAATCAACGTGGGAGACGATATCGATTGTAACATGGTCAAAGCAATCTCCTACCAAATTGCATCTGGTCCGTTGCAGTCGCTCGAAATCGACTCCTGGGATTCTGAGACATGTGCAGAAAACGGGCTCTTTCTGCCACTTTTGGATGCTTTAGCTGGAGCTGGCGATGCCTCCAAGCTGAAAGAGTTCAAGCTCCACATAACTTCCAGTACCGATACTGGTAGGGACTATGCAAAAACATACCAAGACCGCATGATTGATATTTTGCAGTGGAATACGACTCTAACAAATGTCAACATGGTGAGGTACCATGACATCATTGGCTACCACACAACACTCAACCGCTATGGTAGGCATTTGTTGCGAGATACAGAGAAGTCGCTGGACACGGCCCAACTATTGACATCGGTGATTGCAGGAGTATTTACTCCTCAAGGAGTCCATTGGACACAACAAGTGCCAGTGCTCTATGGGCTCTTGCGGGAAGCGCCTGACAAATGGAGTTCCCCTCGAACAGGAAAAAGCAACAATGCTGCCAAGGAGAAGAAATTGAGTCTCAAACGCAAAGCCTCAAGTTCTCTTGACCGAAGTTCTTTCAAAGGCTAGTTCCTTTATTGTTTTCTATTGGCTCCATCATGATTTGACCCCAGATCGAGATCAATTTACAATAACCTCTGCAGAGCTCCACAGGCAGGCAGCTACTGCCAGTAGTACTTTCACAAAAGGCTGATACCCATCAAAACTATCTATTCCAAGTAATCTATCTATAGCCACCTAAATGATTCAATGATTTCATTCTATCTTAGACGCTATATCTTGCTTGTGCTCGCTCTATCTTGCTTGTGCTCAGCCATATCTTTGCTTTTTAAAACTACGTTTGAGTTCCATGCTATTTCCGCTGGCATTCTAAGCATGCACACGAGCACCAACTGCAAAAGTGATGTTGGCAAGTTCTCTTTCTTCTTCGTCCCATGATGAGAGGCGATCGGCAACGCTCTCTCTCAGCTCTCTCGAACTCTCTCTCCAATGCATCATCAAACGCCAATCTCTCCACGCTCCACGCTGCCTGGTACGATCCGGTAGAATTTCAATCGAATTGGATTTCGATTCGATTGAAGATTCCGACTCAATTCGATTCAACTCGATTCGAGGCACTTCTTGCAAAAACGGCGGAGAAAGTCAATTTTTGCGAAAGAAGCCCAAGAAATGTCAATTGGCGATGGCATTCGCTGGGCGAAGATGAGAAAGGTCTAAGTACCATAGCGTTGGACGTGTTTGCTGCCTCCAAGATAGAGCTCCTGTCTCTCTAAAACAAGCCACAGCCCCAGCTAGCAGCAAGCCAAGCAAGGGAGCAGGTCGAGATCTGGTGGGATTGGCCGTGATTTCTTCGATCACCTCTGACCTCCGACGACTTGGTGTCTTGTGTTTTCGGTATTATTGGTTTGAATGCCCTCTCGCAAAAAGTTTTACATGGCGGCCCAACAACAACCTCCCAAGGCTCCCCTTCAAGTGCCGTATGCATCGGATGGAGAAGAGGTGGAAGTGGCCGTCGTCGTCAATGACAATACGGCTGTCGACAGTGGGGAGAATCCTTTGCCTGCTGCTAGTAATGGTAACGGTGCTGTCAAGGCAGGCCTGAGGCGCAACAAACGGCCAGTCGCGATTGCCTTGGTACTCTTGGTGGCTACCATCATCTTATTAGTGGTGCTGGGTGTGGTGCAAAAGGGGAACAACAACAACAATAGCAACGGTACTACAGGTAGTAGTACATCATCCACAACTGTATCAGCAGGTCCCACTACTAGTACTCAAGAAGACACTCCCGCAGACGAGAACATTTTCCATCAGGAACCGCCCGACACTGGAGGCACAAGAGTCACTCAAACCAACACTCCAAATGCGACAACAACAACAACACCTATTCCCACCACGCCAGTGCCCACTGTCCCTTTTGGAGAAGCTACGGTTCCCCCCACAATGCTACCGGTACAACCACAACCTACTTTTCCAACGTTACCACCTGCCATGGCGACCAACAACAACAACTCTAGTAGTAGTAGCAGTAGAATACCCACATTGCCACCACAAACGACTCAACCCACCCCCACGGCACCACCCGTCACGGCAACGCCCACCAATACTCCCGGAGTTCAAGTACCCAAAGAAACACCAGCACCCATCATGGAGGCGCGAGACACTGCTCCTCCCACCACTGCCA
>CAICTM010001444.1:0-29135 GCA_903772945.1 Seminavis robusta | reverse complement strand
CCGCCCGGTATCATTCCCTTCATTGTATACTTTCTTTTTATTGCTGCCTGGGCGACACACCCGACTTCGTCGTGAGTTGCGCCTTTAACCTATTTTACCAGCTGTCCTCCCTATTCTGTATATTTGTGCTTTGCTGCTTTGTTGTGTTGGTGCACTACCTGAATAACCTATGATTTATCTTACCCCTAAATTGTGTGATTTGGTTTGCCTATTCTCTATCCCTTATTTTGGTTTCACGGAACAGGAACCATAGAAAGTAAAAATAGAAAATGAAAATAGGAAATACCAAAAAGGGGGTGGAGCGGCTCAGGCGTGACTGCCGAGGCTAAATACTTAATAGTACGTTAAGGAGCGGGCTAGGGGGGCGAGGCTGGCAAGCAGTGGCTGCAGGTGGTGGGTGGCTGTGGTGGTGGGTCATCGGGGGGCATGAGCGAGCAGGGCAAAAAACGGGGGGGGGAGGGAAGGGGGGTGCATGGATGGAAAACCAGGAAGGCAAGGACAGCATATAGATAAGTGGTGGCATGCCATTATGTTATTCGTGGCATATGGTACTGTACATTAACTTGCTTCTTGGTTTTGGGTCCGGTCCCACGCAATACCATGACACTTTGTCGACGTTCGCAATTTTCAATGCTACTTTTGTTTTGTTCGACGTGATATTATATTGTTCATTTACTGCAGGGAGGAGGTTGGGTGTACAGGACGTCAGCTACTGATGTAATACAATTCATCGATGATGCATTCCAGTGCACGCGTTCACGTTGCGGTGTCCCGGACGTTGATCGCGCGTGGGAAGTAAGTCGGGTCGTCCAAACGTATTACTTCAGAAGAGCAAGAGCCATACAGAGAAGGGGGTTGTTACACTGCTGCAACACACGACGAAGTCGGGTGTTGTCGCCACGGCTACCTTGAAAGAAGGGTGCAATCTCAAACATGTCATCCTTCTTCTATCTGTCTTTCTGCCGAGGTATCGCAGCTCCCGCTGACTTAATTTTCTCACTATCATACATATGATACAGTAGGCGACACGGAGAAGGCTGGCGACGAAGCAAACAAATATCAGAAACTAGACTAGTGCATATTGAAAAAACAATGCGTCCTACTAGCTAGAGTACTCGTACGGCAAAGGTAGCAGTCGTACCTTGTACCGGTGACACAGGAATCGAATCCTTCTGGGAGTTGCAGGAAACCACATTCCACGGCGGTCCAAGTTGATTTGCGCTCCGCCGTGCGAGATAATGAGATGACACTGGCCATGGCATTTGACCGACCGCGGCACTCTCTGACTTCGTGAGGAACCTTTCATTGGCGCACCTCGCCCTGAGCTTACTTACAGAAACATTGCGATTGTTGTGGGTGCAAAAAGTTCCCAAGACAGCTTCGGACTTTGGTGCTGGTGTGTTAGTCCATGGAGGATCAATCAGGTTGCTTAGAACTCAGAGCATTCATTGATTGAGAGTTGATGACAAAGGCCCACAATGTCTGTTACCAACGGCCATGGAAGTAGACCAGCGAGTAGCAGGACGTTGAAGCCACCATCCAAAAATCCGTCTGGGTCAACCAATATTAATGGTTGCACCAATTCCAAAGGCCTGGCGGCGTTGTTGGGGGGTCTGGTCATTTTCACAGTGTTTATCGATGTCTACTTCTTGACGTCCAAGAATTTGAGTTTGTCCAAGTTCAACATTCGCCATCGACAGCGACACATGGGAGGATACGATAAAGCCGGCAAACACAATCCCTCATATCTGTCCAAAATGACATGGGAATCCAAGCGGAAATTTGCCTTTCAAGACGAAAACAATCAACACAAATTGCCCGTATTGAAGACACGAAACAAGGAAACAGTTTCCTCAAAACAAGAATTCGGTCGAGCTCCCGTTTTGAAGGTATTCGAACAAGCTGGGATACCCCCATTGAACAACACTATTATTGAGACGCTGCCCACCTGGGATCAGATTGTGCGCGTCATTGGACCCAAACCAGTCATTGGGGGATTGGATACATGCGAAGCATTCAAACAATCGGTACCAGCCGTGGAACGCATGTTGGGGAGCAGTGGCATGTTCAATACTGGCACAAACCTAGTCACTCATTTACTCAAGAACAATTGTAAGATACCCGAGAGAGTTGAAAAGTATGGTATTGATGCATCCAGAGAAGCTCATGGGTAAGTCGAAAAATGTATCAATATCATCCTTTACTGGCAAGCCCATAATCCACTCAATTTTCGGCAGCATGCGATGGCAGGTACGTCGAAGAAAAAAGAATTGTGCATTGCATACTCTCTCAGCTGAATTCTTGGATTTTCCCCAATTGACTCCACCCATGCATTTTCCCCCCTTTACATGTGATAGGTACCATGGGGCAAGCATTCCCCGGCAAAATACAAGGAGGAACACTCCACAGAAAAGGCAAAAGCAATAAACAAAGAGTGGATCATGCCTGTAGTGACGATCCGGCATCCATACAGTTGGATGCACAGCATGGTAAGGAAGTTCAGGCATTAAAAATCAATCTGCTTATCGTTTGGGGGAACAGCTTCACTGACGGTGTTTTCTGCCTTGTAGTGCAAAAATGTGAGTATCCGGTCAGACAACGCATACTGGTAGCCTTGACGTTATGATGATGAAATCAGAATGAGAAACTCAATCTACTACGACTTGATATTATTGGCTGCCGCTTTAGGGATACACTGCAAAATGGCGCCACGGCTTTAAGGGGCAAAATTGTCCCAACCTCAAACCACGTGGGCAATGGAACGAAGTGACCACAAAATTTGCCAATGGCCGTACCGAATACTCGGATTCACTGGCCCATCTTTGGAATGATTGGTACAAAATGTACATTGAGGATGCGAAATACCCGAGGTTGATTGTCCGTTTGGAAGACTTGATGTTCCATGCCGAAGAGACGACAACCCAGATCTGCACCTGTGTAGGAGGCGAAATTCGCACCGATCGAAACTTTACCTACATTTTGGACTCTGCCAAGGCAGACTCTCCAGGCCATGACAAATCGACTGGTTTCATCCAAGCATGGATCAAGTACTCCAAACCCATGCCACCACGAGGAAACTTTCGACCAAAAGACTATGAAGCTGCCAAGGAGGCCTTGAATGAAGATTACATGCATATGTTTCACTACGACCATCCGCCACCAGGTGACGAGAAAGATGCAAGATGACTTCATGAGAATGAATGGTACTCTGTGAAGCATAGCAAAGAAACAGGGAAAGCAATCCCGATCTCGTCTGTCAATTTGAATTGACCCATCACACAACAGAAAGGAGGGAAGGCAATCATCAGCTCCGTTCTTTCCCTGCCTCTTTGCTATGCAATGAACGAGTAGGACAGCAGGAAAGGTCACGTAAAATCCTCCTGCCAACATACATGTACGGTACTAGTACACGGGAAGAATAGAGCTGCAGCTTTGCTGTATCCTTTTTGAAGCTGGCGCTGCTTGGTTACCTGTGCCCCGCTGCTGGCTCCTGCAATTCAGCCAATTGCACCCCTGGAGAGCGAAAGTAGAGAAAGATGTGCAACAGTTGAGTTCCCATTAGCAAAGGATGTGGTTGCTTCTGCTTTGTATTGCATTGCAGTCCGTTGAAAACGTTGTACGTAGAGAAGAGACAGACGGATTCGATTCATCAGCTAGACTAGACTAGACTAGACTAGCTAGAGCTACCAAACGGCACACCCTTTTCTGTGAGCTTCCTACAGCAACTTGACGTTGTGCAGTGGGGCGCAGCGTACTCTATGGTAGCTTGGCATTTTTTGCACTGTAGGATACATTCGTTTTTAATACATAAATCGTTCAATACGCTTACACTGCACTCCTTTTCACACACAAGCGACACCTTCCTTTCACAACCTTGTTCCTTTTTCTTGTTGTCCTGACTGACTGAGGCAAACTTCACTTAATCCTTTTCTTTTCGATCTACCTACCACGTCTTGCCCTTTCCATACCCACTCTTTTTGAGACTCATATAATAGTCCTTGCATTTCAAGGTCCGTCCCAGAAAGTTTTCCATAAAATTGGGCAATCCCATGTATCCCACGGCAATTTTGGGTCCCAACGCCGTCATCATGGGTTTGTTAATGGGTGTCTTGCTCCATGCAAAATCGGCGAGTGGTTTTTGTTGGAGCATTGCCACGACATTTTTACCCACCGTTTCGGCCGTCATGTCGGCATGTTGGAGTCCCTTGACATCGGCATAGTAGCCTTCCGGGACGGCCAGCACGTCTCCACAGCAAAAGACGGAATCGGTGGAAGCGAGTTGGAGTGTATGACGACAGTTGAATTGACCACGGTCCGTGACATCTTTCTGGAGCGTGTCGTCCGCAATATCTTTTCCTTTGAATGTAAATCCAGCGGCATTTAAAATCAAATCGACGTTTTCGATAGTCGTGCCGCCATCGCGGGTCTTGACCGTGCCGTCGCTGTCCGGTTCCTTGGCATCGACGCGACCTTCCTTGACGACAACACCCATTCCTTCCAATGCCGTCTTGACACGTATCTGCAATACTTCCGGTGAATTGGGCAAGAGTGATCCCACCATGGTGACTTGTAGATCGGGAAAGGCGGCCTTGAGTTCTCCCGCCACTTCGACGCCACTGGGACCCGCGCCCGTCACGACGACGTGTTTCGAGTTGGCAATTTTTTCGCGCAATGTCCGAAACGCAGCAATTCGCGTTTCTCGAGTAGTGAGATCGGGCGTGGGTTTCCAAATCGCCCCCGATGCGTATTGTCCTCCAATAGCAACTACAATGACATCCGCTTCTAGTGTCTTGCCATTGTCCAACGTTACACTTTTCGGTCCGACTTGTGTGACGGCGGCTTGGACAAATGTGGTTTTGTTTTTGCCTTTTTGCAGTCCCACAAATTCACAGACTTTATCGAGTGGCATGCAATAGCCATATTGGTCAATATCGTCGGGCGCCACCAACATGCGCGGCGATGCCAAACTCCAATCCATATAATTTTGACGATCCACAATCGTCACATCCACCGTGGCACCGCACGTCTTGGCAATCGTTGTGGCGACATGCACACCACCGGGTCCTCCACCCACAATAATACAGCTGCCGAGGGATTCTGATGATGGAGCCATTATTGTTTTTTATATTTGATAGATAGTAGTAGATAGAAGAAGAAGACGGTTGTTTGGTGTATCTTTTTGATTATTTGGTTTTGTGAGCGTGGAGTGGTTACAGCATCGTCGCTTCTGGAGAGGCTTCTGGATTTTCAAATTGGATCTTTCGAGCTCGCGGAGTCGAGTCGGAAGGTTCTGGAGAAGTCGGAGAAGATTCTTCGAACGGTATCACGAACTACCGGTACCAGTACTGTCCATTCACCAGTATGGCACACCAGCAATCCTACAGTATGATTGAAAACTAGACCACAGTAGGAGTGAGAATACAGAAGACACTGCTGGTGATGTCGGAGAAGATCTTCGATCTTCAAAGGCTTCCAACGAAATATATCAGCCTGTTTAGCTGTTTGAACACTCAAATGAAGATCCTTCTTTTGTCTCCTCTTCACATCAAAACCCCATCGAAAGAGCACCATCATTTTCCGTTGTTTGTTTGTTTGTTTGTTTGGTCTGTTTGTCTGTCACACACCATGATGATGATGTTTTCGATTGCTTGGATTCTGGTGGTGCTGGTAGTAGCATGGAATAATTTGGATGCCGCTCCTACTCTCTACTTTTATGATGCCGCGGCGACGTGGACGGGGGGATGGCAGCATTCCAGTCTTCAAAACAAGACCATTTGGATCACGGGCGCTTCGTCGGGGTAAGTGACGAGCCGTATCATTGTTGTTACCGTAGTACGGTAGAGCAGAGAGTTGGTTGAGTTGTGATGATCCTTGTGTCGGCTGTTCCATCCGGAAACAATTTACGGTACTGTGCTTTTACATCTATTCACTCTCTCATTTCGTCTTTTTTGATTTCCCATGTCATTTTCTGTTCTACACTGCATACATCACATACATGCAATTGGTACAGCATTGGAGCGTCCATGGTCTGTCAAGCCTTACAGGCAGGTGCCGCCCATGTGATTTTGAGTTCTCGGAAACGCGACAAACTGCTCAATGTGGCGTCCAAATGTCAATCTCTACTGGGATCGAAATATCATCCCGAACACACCAAAATGTCCATTGTCCCCTACGACGCTGCCAACAATAGCACTACCACAATGGAAGCCACCATTGTCGATCGCGTCTGGAAAGCCTGTGGGGACGACCCTTTGGATATGGTCATTCTCAATGCCGGCGTCTATCAAAATCAACCCGCCATGCTCACCACAAAACAAGAACGAGATTACGTCACACGCGTCAATTATCAAGCCCCCGTCGATTTGACGCAAGCGTTGCTCGAAAAGTGGAAAACTCATGACAACCCAAAAGGACACATTGTCGTTGTGGCATCCATCATGGCCCATGGACCTTACGGACTCTCCAGTACTTATGCCGCTTCCAAAGCCGCGTTACGGACCTACTTTTGGTCACTCGCCACGGAAGAATCGCAGTGGTTGACAGTCAATATGGCATGTCCCGCCGCCACCCTGACGGGGTTTTGGAATCCAGTCGCATCGACACTCCACGCGGGAGGATCCGCCATGACGGCCGATCGGGTCGCTCATTTGATTTTGACGGGAATCTCTGGACCCTACGTGTTGTTCTATGAAACATGGATTACCAAAATGCCGGGCATCCTCTGGTTGGGGTTGGCGCACTATACGCCCGGATTGTTTCTCGCCTTTTCGCACTTTTTGGCTTACATAAGAGTCCCCATTTGGTATCACGAACGCATCGATGCCATGGATGTGTCATTGCTAATGACACGGTTTGTACAAATTGTCATGGGACAGTATCCGCCGGTGGTGGTGGAGACGTAGAGCATCGAGGACGCACGAGCGACTATACAAAACAAAACGACAATACGCAATGGAATCGAAAAACGTACGTACCGATTGAGTGAGTCAGTCGGCTCTATTTTTGAAAAATGGCTATGCGTTTTCTGTAAAATGAATGGATGCATACTTGAGATGTACCGGTATGTGATGGCGAGAGTGCATCGATGGTGGCGGAGCTTACTCTAGCTAGGTGGATGTAAATGAAGAGTTTTTCTTGTCACCACATTGTGATATCTTGTTATTAGTGACAGCGTAGCTGGTCACGCAATGGGTCGCTTCGTCGTGCATATTGCATTGGAAGCATATTTGCGATAGCGATCCAGAGTGCATCAATGGTGGCGGGCGGAGCAGTGGCTGGTGGGGCTTACTGGATAAACGGAGATGAAGTGTTTCGCGTTGCCACCACACTCTGATAGTAACTTGCTTGCTTGCTTGTTAGTGTCGGTGTAGCTAGCTCGCCAGTAGTCATTGTGGGATCACAGTGGACCGCTGTTTCGCTTGGTGCATATTGCATTAGAAAGCAAAGCGAAGGAAGCACACTGAAAGCATTCAAATTTCGCTCACTGTACTATCTAGTAGCTCCAACATCAGGCAAGTCTTTTGCCCTACACACGAATGCCACCTCATGTTTGAACCACAATTGATCCATCAGGAACTCGAAGGAGGCAAGAAGCGAAAGACAATTTCCTAACACATCCTGAGGTCAAACCAGAGCTGTCCGCTCTGATTTCCTTTGTTGTACCAACAATTTCACAGTTCAGATCACTGAAGTAAACGATACTAGATGGCTTTTGGCTACTAGCTAGCCAGCTATACGGACCTGCACTACTTGCAGCTCCAGGCTAGATGTAATAGACTACCGGTACGGTACCACCTGGTGGCCAGCGTAACCAGCCATCCAGAGCTCTGCTACTAGCTAGCTAGCTGGTACAGCGTACAGCTACCAGTTGAGTCGAGTCAGCCTTCAGCCTCCCAACTCCGACGCTCGGTCACCTCAGAAAACAGCCTTTTTCCGTGAGACAGCTCCTGAAAGTTTTTAGGTGGCCACCAAAACAGAGTTATTTATTAGGGTCGATTTTGCACACTGTGGAAAGACTTGCGATACGGATGTTCCACTGATTCATGAGGTATTCACCAAACAAAACCCACCAATATTCCAGTATAAATATTCTGTACTGACGGAATGAAACCTTGATTTATTGTAATAACTTGGTAGAAAGCTTCTTCCCAATTATTACGCTGGAAAGAAACAAGCAATTGAAACCCGTCTGTGCCGCTGTGTCGGTGATGAATTATGTGGATGGATCGAATTAACGCTTGGCCCAACCGTCTACCAAACCAATCGCATTGCACACACCGGTAGCTGCACCGGTACATACAGTCGTACCAGTACGATACATGTAGACAAAGAAAAAGAGTAGTCTAAAGACTAAAAAGTGATAAAAAGAAGCAGGAAAGTGTCCAGATGTACCCCCAGTACATGTTGCGGTGGCAGGGGGAAGGTGTGTCGACCAACCCGGTTCCAGCTCTGATCAAAACCTGGGCCTCACAATTTTTCTTTGGCTTGGTTGGTTGATCATAAAACACAAAGCTAGCTAGCCAAAGACTGCAATTGGAATCATGTCTACTGTTGCACTTCCAGTCAACTACGTTGTGTTGGTGCCCAAGGATCATGTCCAAAACCGACTGGACGATGTCAGTGATTTGGATCACTCAATCTCATCCTGCTCCTGGGTTGAACGGCATTCAGTTCACCAACGAAGGACGTGGCCACATGCAAGCAGAAGAGGATATACCGACAAAAACATTCCTCCCCAGCGCGTCAGGAAACTGGATGCTGAGCCAAGCTTTCGAAGATCACTGACACCTGATTCGGATGATAGTCGAAGAACGCTTGCCCCCAAGGCGCCTAAGAGGAAGCAAAGCATTGCGCCACCGAATGAAGAAGAACTCGAGGAGCTAGCACGCATGTTTGCTGATGAAGAAGAGTCGCTTTCGGATGATGAGTGCGAGGAAGACGCGCTTTGGGTGGGTGAAGGGGCGGGTCAGTGTCTCGAGGCGGGAGCATGCTTTGAGTCTTCTGTTGCTATCGAAAGGCTTCGACTACTGCTCACTCCCGTGACTCACCAGAAGAGGGTCAAAGCTGATACATTCCCAACGCGGCCTGCAAGGCGATACAGCGTGGTGAGAAGTCGCTCCACGTCTGGTGCAAATGCCGCATGAACACCAGCACTGACTGTTATTCTGGGTTTTTGGAACAGAAACTGATGGCGTCTCGTCCTCTCGACTGACTCGAGGATCCTCGACCAGAGAACTAGACTAAGAAATACAAACAATTTTGAGACGACTACGGTACTTGGACTTTACAAAACATCGTAGCATGCTATCATTTTAAAACGATTGTCTCCGCTTTTTGCGGGATATCTTTTTGGGTGGGCTTTCAGTTCTTGCCACAATTCTTGCATGATACCGGTATGGAGCACGAGGGAGGAGTTGCCCTTACTAGTTAGCAGGAGCTTCCTAGATAGCTCAGCTAGCACTGGAAGCTCTGAGCGGGCAGCACTCTCTCAGGAGCGACCAGTGGTTCTGGCAAGAGCACAAACAACTCCCACACGATGTTCGAAAGGGACGCCAGTCTGGTCCAGTCTGTGGCTACAGCGTAGTAGTAGAGAATGTGCACACCTGTCGAAGCGAAGAGGATAATTTGGAAGCAACCGGATTCGATTCCTTGCAATATCAAACAAGATCCTACGTCTGCACTCCCACGAGATTGGTCAATCGGTACCCCGAGGTTATTACGAGTACTTCACAATGCACTCCTGGACATTGGAGGAGTTTCTCGAAGCCTTTATGGAGGAGGAAGATGAGTTGGAAGCTGAAGCTGCTCTTTTCAAAGAGAACAGGGAAATATTTGCAAAAGAGTGGCCGGTCAACAAGCGTGGTAGTGATGGTGTCTGGAAGGTGTCCGCCTCAGAAATTGTCACTCAGAAGTACTTTACAATGGGAGGTTCTGCGCGATGGATGCTGGGATCCACAACAGCAGAGACAGAACAAGCAAGCGATCCGTACTAGCATTGAAGAAGAAGGTGACGTGATGGGTATCCTGGACTTTTGTTTGGGACCAAAGAGTAGCAAGGCGAAAACGCATCTGTACTTTTCAGCAGCCGCGGGAGGCATCACGACCTATTCTATGGTCAGCGAGAGTGCTACACAAATGCTCGTACACCAAGGAGGTGAGCGGGCAATTAGACGGTTGTATTCTCATGCATGTCGTCTCAGCAACCCAGCCTTCTTGGGATGGGTAGTCGAGGCCGATTACTTTTATCGATGCAAGGACAACAAATTGATGCTCGGAAAGAGAGGTACGGACCAACCAACGCATTACCCTTGCCCCGCCCATCCTTGTTTCTTTGACTGTTCCGAGCTTGAAAGGCTGGTGTCGGATGATATTGAAATACAATGTGCAAGCCGACAGCGTGGAACCAGGGAGGGTATGATGTTGTTAGAATTGAGAAGGGTCCAGATTACACTCCTCAGGGCTCATCGCAAGTCCAAGCTCCTTATCACTTTCTTTTGGCCAGGCCACCAAGTCCCATACTCATTCACTCAAACTAAAATACTTTGAACAGTTCGCTGGTTTCATCAAGGATGCAGGCCACGAAGTTGCTTCTATAGAATCGGGTTTATTGTTCCTTCGGGGTCGAGAGTCGTTGATAGATTCGGGATCGCTCATAGTAACAAGGTGACTACTGCTGGGAGATTGTCACATTTTCCGGTTTATGGCGGTGGCAACAAGAAGTGGAAAAAAGATAAAGAGTGTGAACTTGTGCAGGTTTATGAATTGGATTTGGTGCCTCTGGGGTTAACTAGCTACCCGGGCTTGAGGTTGTGAGCAACGTCCTCGAATATCAATAGGTTTGATCTCGAAGATTGCCTTGTTAGAACTCTTCCTTGGTATACCTCGAAGAGGTATTGCTGCCGTGCCGCTTCCACAAGCAAGTGTGATCCCAATCTGAACACAACAGGAGAACTAGCTACTGCAGGAAATAAATAATTATTGCAGTGCAAAAGAGCATTCTGTTGCTTATCCGCTGCCTTGGGCTAAACGCTCACCGCGGGCATCTCCATAAGACAGTAGGCAGCCATCGAGCTCAACCCTCATCGTCATCACCACTGCACCGTCTGTGCTGCACTACTGCATGATATCTGTGCGTTCGTGATGTTGGATGTTTTGCGTGCACGACACCATGATCTCAGATTCTCTTGTGCATGGCTGCTTGCGAAACATGCATCGGCTTAGTTGTGTCGTTGTGTCCCCAAGGCAAGCTGTCCACAACAGGCCAACCCTTTTAGAGTCTCTGTAAAGAGGCTCAAGAACAACTGCAAAGGCTGCGCCTTGAACTGGGCGGTACGGTAATATGTCATCGAATCGAATCACTGGTTGCAGCTTCCATCGAGCGAACCCCTGCTTCAACACAAGCTAACACTTTGGTTTTGCTCTCGAACGATCATCGGGTATTGATCGATCCTTGCCACGAAACTTTCACCTTCCACCACTTTTTTCTACTAGCTAGCCTAGCTAGTGATACGGCAGGCAATAAGAGTCGCCTGAGCCTTTGTCTCTTTGTCTATCGTCGAATCAACGGACCTCTGACCTTTCGCGTCTTCGGGCTTCAAGCATGAAGCACCATAAAGACTGGCGTGCTTGTTCCCGAATCAGCCTTGTGCGTGGCATTAATTCCCGCAATCCAACAGCTAAAAAAACTCAGAAAACAGTTGTGTACAGCGTGTTCGAGAATACTTACTATATTATAATGTTTATACTGTACCCTGATGTTTAGATAGTGTTCATGCTATTGTCGGCACTAAATCTTCAGAAATCCCTCATACATGTATGCATACTCGCATACTCCCTCCTCCAGTTTCAATAGTAGCTACTACTGGAGTAGTAGATAGAATCTGATATACTGTACTAGTCTAGTAGCAATGTTCTGAGCTTTTTAATATCAAGGTATAAGCTCAGTGAGGTTAATCTATCCAGCAAGAATGAAATAATATATCTCGGAGCTGTTCGTCTATTGTACAAAAGGGAAAAGGGGAGTCGAGGTCTTGGAATCTCACTTTTAACTGTTTTACAGGTCATTCGGTGGGCTTGTGGACTTATTCGTGAAGGCGCCCTCTCACAAACTTGGAGTTAATGGCTGGTCTTGACTTTTCTGGTGAGCAATAAGGCAAAACTGTTGCTTTAAATCACAACAGCCCTAACGTGTAAGCTGTCAAAAAGCAAAGCAGAATCTTAGCGTTCCTTCTTCTACCAGAATGACCAGAAGAGGAAGCGCAAATCTGAAAAAGACTGTAGAATTATTGGACTGTTGCCCCTGGACCCTGGACCCAACAATTATTGTAGAGCTACTCATATAAGCCCCGTCAGTACCAGCGCACCAGCAAAGTATCATTTTGAGAGTTAGAGTGACACGGGTTGCGAGGATTTAGTCCAATCGGAAAGTGCAAATCCGGGTGGAGTGTCCTTTATTTGTCATGTGTTTTGTCCTAACTGTTTTGACTATCGAGGTGAACTCATTGTGTTTCTTCAATGGTCGATGACAAAACCAGCTGCATCTCAGAGCTCACGGACCAGGTCATTAGAAACTCCTGGATTAAAACTCAGTTTTCTCATCAGAGGGGCAATGACCGGCATTTCTGGTTTCTGTAGGACGACTTACTTGATCAAGAACCTCAACGTCTTCCCTCACAATTTCTCTCCCAAATTCTCTCTCACATTGAGATACCCCAACAAACCATTCAAATAATCCACTATCATAGCTAGCTATACCAACAAGATGGCTCCTCCTGTCCGTAATATCGTGGTCGAAGAAGGTCGCTCCCTGATGGATGTGAGTGCTATGGATGTCAGCCTCATGGATGAGAGCAGTTACGATGATTTTCTGAGAGGTCGCTGCCGGTGGGAACAACAAAGCACAGCCGACAAAGCCAGCGAACCTCCTCGGTTTGGACGCGTTCGAACCCGTGATTCTGGCTGCAGCTGTAAGGCGCCTTCTGTACCTCGAAGACAACGGAGTTTCAATTCCATTGACATGAAGGAGGGAGACGAAGACGAATCCTCCGCTAGCGGTAGTCAAGTCCAAGACGCACCCGAGAAGGTCGAGGTGGAACACAGCACCAGCGCCGCAGGAAGTGAGGATCAGGAACTTGCCGAATCCATACGCCGCATGCTGACGTCCTCCATGGATGCCTCAATGTCCAAAGAAGATCTGGTGCCACCCAGACCAATTCGCCAAAGAAGCCTCACACGAAGGCAGCGAACTCCCCAAAAGACAGTGTCAGCGCCACCTAGATTTTCAGCCTATGCAGCATGACTATATATATATCACTTTAGAAATGAATAGAGATTAGCGTATTATTTACACTCTTTTACTTGCTATCGTATGGTTTGATACTGAACTACCGGTGCCTGATGTACATCGCATGGGAGGCAACAAAGACGAAACTGCGCGGTGGCATGGCTTGTTCCTTTCGCTGGATGGACTGAAGAAAAAGATCGGGTGTAAGGTGTAAGGCTGAGCTCCAACAGCCAAGGCGGCAAGTTGCAAAGGCACACGACAAAGCTCAGCTTTGTTCCAGCACAGCTGGCACCAAGATTAGAAGAGAACTGGATTCCCTCTATTTCCTCGGTTGATTGTTTGCTTGCATGTTGCTCCAGAGATTCACACAATACAAGCAAGTGAGCACGCCTGGTCTGGCTGCCTCTATGTTGTGGGTGCCGAGGCGAAATGACCAGATCACCGACTCGGGGCAGGCGCCACGAAAACAAGACTTAGTCTCTTTCTTGGTGCGAAGCAAAAAACTGGGAGGGGACCTACAGCATGAATAGCTATCTAGCTAGCTAGCTGGTCAGTGCCAACTGGCTGTAGAAGAAATAAGAGTAGTAAGGAGCGCCCTCTTCCCGATATTAGTTTTCTCGTGGAAAGCCCATGTGTGCAAGCTGGACTCCACGTGAAAGCTACATAGTAATACAAAGAATCATCGTCTATGTAGCAACAGGTTGCTATCTGCCAGCAAGATTGCACCACTAATGCATAGACTAGTTGGGACGTTCTTGTCTTCAAAAATCAGAACGCCTCTGTCGAAATGCACGCCGCCCATTGCAGGGGAATGGGAAGAGATTGAAGTTGGGGGGGAGGGGGCTCACATACGAAGCTGATTGGTAGAATACATGCAAAATATTCTACTGAGACCGAAAGTGGAATTAAGTGGAAGTGCGTGTTGTTTCTACAGCATCTAGTATTTCTCCCCTTCAAACAGACTTATCGATGCCAACCAACCCCGTAGATGCATGTATGTACAGTACCGTAGGGACGTCAAAAGCCAAACCTATGGTCTTGAGGAAATTTGACCGGTACAGGTCAAGGCAACGTCCTCGCTTGATATGCGAGCAAAGATGATAGATTTGCATGCTACGCCGTAGAACGGAGATTGAGGACCGTGCAGTCCCACAACCAAACATCGGAACTCCGGCGACTGGATGTTCACGCTGAACACAGCTGAGCCCTTGTTCTTACAGCATCGTTGAGGAGCTGATCAGCAAGAGCTCACAAATCTTCGAATGCACCTGTCGACTCGACTCAAAACTTCCTTGCCCGACCTTTGCCGAAACCATGCCAGTTCCCAGGAGTATCAGTTTTACCACGAACAATGATATGGATGTGAGTGGGTTGTGGAGCGCAGTCTCCCTCACGAAGGAGACGAACGAGGACAATAGCCTGCAAAGATTGCCCAGTTGTCGCTGGAGCTCTGGGACGTTGGTTGAGCTCAAAGACCTTCGTCGACCTCGAAGATCGTCCAGGGAAGACCTGCACAGCAACCGACGAAGAAGCCGAGTCGGTGCACACCAACTTTTGAAGCAGACGACTAGAGATCACACAAACCATCAGAGTTTCCCATCGCGTTCCTGGTCCTTGATTTCTATCGACGCCGTTCCTTCCTTGCCCCTTCGACGTGGAAGCAAAACACAAGGCTGAACTCGTAGCATACCGGAAATGGAGGCTGCTGGGAGTACTACTTGAACGGCACCGCGCCCACTTTGAGACATTCATTCATGATGAATACATTGGATGGGAGTGAAGCAATTGGTCTCGCAACACCTCATGGAGCTCGACGAGCACGGAGCACCGTGGTTGGCCAATGTGGCAACCTTTTTGCTTGTTGACTGTTGCTAAGAATACATAAGACGCATCTGAAGAAACTCAAACGATTCTTCCGCTAGAATACTAGACACATCATCAGTTGCCCCCGTACCGGTAGAGCCATAGCTGCTCGTTCAAACCTTGCACAGCCATGCGTGTCTCGATGGAATGCCCCGTTTGGAATTGCCCAAAGCTCGCTTCAGCACCTAAATGGGCTACACCCCGAGATCCACAACACCATATCAGCCAATCCTTGCCAACGAGGTCCCATCCGTGAAGCAGCTGATCCATCATGCAAATTGCTATGACTGTGTGTGTTTAGCTACTAGCTTGTTTAGCACTGGAAGATTGTTTAGCTCGATTCCTCCTGATATAGCACCAAACGATGGATATATATAAGCAATGCTTGCAAATAAGCGAAAACATCTGGAACGTTGCAGCTATCTTTTCCTTCACCCGCTCATCCATCCGTCACTTGCTCGTTCGTCTCTCCTCCTCACTCACTCACTCCTTCACCAAATTTTCCATCGATCACATAAGCCTTCATTTTTTAAATTTTATTAAAAGAGCCCCCAGAGTTTCTTTTCCTTGGGTTTTTCTTCCTGTTCGTACTTTGGTTGCGCAAAAGTCTTTTCCTTGACATCCGAAAGGAGTCGGAATCCTTGGGAGCGCCGTTCTTCAAATTCGGCCTTTTTGGCATCGCGCTTGGCTTGGTCGGCCGCCTTTTGCTTTTTAAAGGCCGAATCGTCTCCTTTGTATCCCGCTTCCATGGAATTGATGAATCCATCAAAGAGACCATTCAGACTGGTAGTACTGGTAGTGCGAGAAGGAGTGATGGAGGATGGAGCAAACGCAGAGGCCGCCACCAAAAAGAGACACAGGAACAACAGAGAACGCATCATTGTGGTTGAACTGTTGGGGTTGTCCTACTAGGGTCTATGCTGTGAAACTACTTGGCAAAGAGAAAATGCGGGGACTGATGATGAGAGCTTGATTGAGTTGCTTCTTCTTTTCAACCCATCAAATGACACGGCAACTGACACCATGGTCGAATGGTCGATGCAGATGTCGATCTTCTTTGGCGCTGACGAAGCGGAAGATCCAATTCGAATCGAATCGACATGAGATTCGATTCGAATCGGTTGAATCAATCTTTGGAAATGCCGATTGGATCAAACCTGCACCCTTGTGAGTGTTTTGACGACCACACCCTCAACAGCCAACAATGGGAAAACACAACACAACACTCTGAACCAATGGCATTGACGGAAGAACAGCAGGAGCGCATACGGCAGAACCGGGAGAGAGCCCTTGCCATTCAACGGCAGCGCAAGAAAGATCCCGAAGAGAAAGAGAGGAAGGCTACGCCACCCAGCACGGAAAAGAAGCGACCACTCGACAGCCCACACTCGGCCAACAATAAGAGGCCCAAAGTTCTTGTAGTGGACGAGGATGATGAAAACGTTTCTTTGGAACCATTCGAAGAAGGCGCATCCGATTTAGTGACGAAAAGCGACGCCAAAAAACTCTATTGCTTGCCCGAAGGGACACTGCAGTGTTGTACAGTGGTCGAAAAAGACAATCCACGCCACAAGAGTTGGTCCAAAATGAAACTCTATCATCGCAGTGAAGTACGGCGACGAGCACGCAAACGATACGGGGGACGACTGGGACTGGAGGCCGAACGAAAACGACGACAAGACGAACGATTTGCAAATGATTTGGCCAAGACCAAAAATATTTTTCAAAAGAAATAGAAAAAGTGCGTAAATGTATGCCAATACGAGCTAGCTAGAGGATAGAGAAGAAAGTTGGATTGTTGGGGCTGTATCGAATTACAGCTGAACAGCAAAACTAGTTGCTAGCTTGCATGAAACCTCCCGCTAAAATAGAATGTTGCTCCTACCGGTACCTAGCTAGCATTGGCATAGCTGTCATCCGCGCCCAAGAATGTCAACAACGTAGAGGAAGTCAGTTGACGGGCGAGTTATGCTTCTGAATTGAATCGAATCCGGTACGGTAGAACTAATGTCACGGTGTAGGCAAACCAGCAAAAGTGACCATGTTTCGCAAAGGATTCGAATGATTCAATCGATTCAGCATCATCATCTCGAGGGCTCTTGGACGCTGCTGCATTACTATGCCCTCTCTCGCTGCCGGATCTGGGACTGTCGACTCGAGTACTCTTGGACTTGTCAATAGGGATGGCATCATCTTCTCCAGTGCCAGTGGTCTTGGATGCCGCTGCTGGTGTTGGCAAAGAAGCATCGTCCTCACCGTCACTCTTGCTGAGGCCAGGCACGCGATTGCTGCTGGATCGAGAGAGAGCAAAGAGAAAAGATCAATCGATCGATCCAAAGCCCAACCTCGAGGGCCAATCAACCTGAAAAATGGAGCAGTGACCGACATGATTTTCAACACCAGATCGCCTCGCCATCCAGCGGATCGTTTCCACCCTCAGGCAGGGTTCTATCTGGAGGCTCCGCTCCCTCAAGATGGACACCGTCCCACCCACCTGTCTGACCAATGTTGCTGCGAATACCTTCGGGTGGATCGCACGGGGTAGGATCCACCTCCCTCCTCTGGCGTGGTTGTTTGAAACCCAAGGTCGGACGGCTCCTCTTGGGGGTTCGAGACGGCGTTGTTACGGACGATCTTCTTTGCCAACTTTACCCGTCTCTTCATTTCTTTCAAGTCTGCCGCTAGAAGATGATCCCTCACCAAAGCCTCCGTCTCAGAACTCTGTTCTTCGACATATTCAAGTCGTTCTTTCACCTGTTGGATCTCGCCATTGAGGCTGCTGAGGACTGCCTCGGTGTTGCTTTGCTGCTCCTCAGGGAGCCCACCAAACAGTTGCTGGCGTTGATCGGAGACTTCTGGTGGTGTATCCGGTCTGTAGGAACAGGCCACATCTGACGATGATGAAGTGGCTGCCACCCCCACCCCCAGATTCAACACTTGAGTACGATCCACTGTTCGGCGAACTCTGTTTTGGCCTTGTTCAGTGGGCTTCCACCCCTCTTCTTTTTCTTTCTCCAGGCGCTCCAACTTTTCTTTCATGTCCTGAAACTCTGAAAGGAACTTGGCCAAGTCCACCTGAGGAGGAGCCTCGGTCTGGCCGTCTTTCTTTTTGTCTGTGTGGATTGTCGCTGCTGTCGGGCTGCTCTTGGTTGTGGTGGGCGATGAAGCCTGGGGTGGCGCGATTGCCTGTGCTGCTGCAGGACCTGTCGTTCCTCCCGGCGTCGTCTTCTGTTGTGGTGAGTTGAATGGGAAGTTCATTGTTTGGAGCAAGTACAGGGCTGCTTGCTCTGGTGTCTGTTCAACCTTGAGGTTCTGCATCGACTCAAAATTTTCAACCATGGCCCGTGCGATGAGCCCCGCATGGACCACAGCTGCCGCTTTGTCAGGATCGTTTTCTGTGGTCATTCTTGCTTCTAGTTTCATGGCCCGTGCCTTTTTCTTTATGGACTCCTGCCATGTCTGGACCAGGATGCGCATCCGTTCACCAATAGACTTCCCCGTGCCGTTTGCTGAAGCCGATTGCGGGATTACCCCAATCTCCAACCCCGATAGAACTCTGTCGATAGTCCTGTCCTTGGCCCTTTCCACTTGCATGTGCACCATCGTCGACGACAACTTCGTGATGAATTGGTCCAAGCGAACACCGTCAGATGCAGGCAAAGCCTCTAAAAAGCTGATTGCACTGTCAACGCAAGCCGCCGCATGGCGTCTACCAATGATCGAAGCCATCATTTCCCCTATCAGCGGAAGCAGCAAGCCGCCAACCCCGCCAGCAGTTTGAGAGGAAACACGAATCAAGCCTGACACGAAGCTGGGCTGGGGAAGCCCCAAGCTCTGCGACTGAATCCTCATGACAGATACCGTGGTATAAAGGCAATCCTCGAACGTTCTGTGGTATTTCATCGCAACCCTGTTTCCGGTATATCGCTGGGGTATTGGCGTGAATTGGCTGATCTTCCTCTCTGGGTTGATTTGGTGCTTCAGGTGTTCCAATATGGCCGTCCATTGACCGATGGTCTCCATGTCCCCACCGAGAGAATTCCAGTCTGGAGGTTTCTTCAGCCGCTGGGTGCCGTCTTTTGGTAGTCCTGAAGCGGCAGCTGCGGTGGTATTCTTTGATCCGCCGTCTCCACCAGGCACCCCCTCAGTTTCGATTTTGCCTGCAGCTGTGGCGATTGGGGAGGATTCCTGCTTTGGTTCTTCTCTTCGTTTATCTACATTGTTCGTTGAGGTTACGATCGAAGATGGCCGCATCGCCTCCGCCGTAGCTGTGGCGATTGGGGAGGATTCCTGCTTTGCTGCAGACATCCGGCCAATTTTTTGAATGCGTTGAGCTTGCATGTCGGCCAATTCCTCAGCCATGGCCGCACGGCGCTGCATCTCATCCATTTTGTTCAGTACCGCCTCTGTCCTTTCCCGTCGTTTGGTTTCTTTGATTTCGGCAGCAGCCGCCCGCTCTTCTTCCGGAGAAGGTACTGGTGGTGCTCCTACAACTTCAACTGCCTCTTCTAACTGCTTCTCCAAAAAGGACCAGGCAGACGAAGCTGCTTCCTTTGTTGTTGTTGGGAACATATTCTTTGGTGCATGATGCGGATGCTTCAGGAATTCGGCATCCGCCTTGCTCGCCTTTCGGCATCGAATGAGTAAGTATCCAGCATCTCCTGGTTCCTTGGCGACTCCATTTGGAGGCTCAACCATGAATTCCATTCCTTGGCCAGTGCCTTTGGTCAAATTGAGATGAGACACAACAGCTCTACCTAGTTCATCGTTGGTAATGCGGTCCCAATCCTTCACAATGAAGTGCAATCCACCCACCTGGGAAAGATCGGTTGCAGGGCAATCCAGGAGAAAAGTTGATTCTGTTTCAGGCGTGTAGATTGGGTTCTTCCTGTAATATCAGAGCAAGTGTATTAGCCAACACAACTTGCGACCACAAACATCACGCAGCCAGCAGCCAGACTTACGTCTTGTTGATATGTTTTGTCTTGTGAATTTGGTCCTCGCCCATCATGACTGTGACGTAGGGATCAGAGCTATGTTTGCCGCCAATCAATAAGTTTCGTCCCGCTACAATTTCGACCACAAGGAGGACTTCTTCCGAATTTTCGCCAGTTGCAGCGCTGATGGGTGCCAGAGATTTGACCGAACCATCACTTGACTCTGAATCTGGTGGTGGTTGCGGTGAGTTTCCTTTTTTCCGAATTCGAACAGCCTCCATCGAAACCTCCATTGTCTGGCAGGGCCCCATAAGCTCCTCCCGAAGCGTTCGGGCTCTCATCAAGAACACGAAGGGCTTACTGCGCACCTTGAAGAGGAGCAGATTTCTTAGTAGCACGGCCACAAAGGGCCGCATTTTGTTCAGTACCGCCTCTGTCCTTTCCCGTCGTTTGGTTTCTTTGATTTCGGCAGCAGCCGCCCGCTCTTCTTCCGGAGAAGGTACTGGTGGTGCTCCTACAACTTCAACTGCCTCTTCTAACTGCTTCTCCAAAAAGGACCAGGCAGACGAAGCTGCTTCCTTTGTTGTTGTTGGGAACATATTCTTTGGTGCATGATGCGGATGCTTCAGGAATTCGGCATCCGCCTTGCTCGCCTTTCGGCATCGAATGAGTAAGTATCGAGCATCTCCTGGTTCCTTGGCGACTCCATTTGGAGGCTCAACCATGAATTCCATTCCTTGGCCAGTGCCTTTGGTCAAATTGAGATGAGACACAACAGCTCTACCTAGTTCATCGTTGGTAATGCGGTCCCAATCCTTCACAATGAAGTGCAATCCACCCACCGGGAAAGATCGGTTGCAGGGCAATCCAGGAGAAAAGTTGATTCTGTTTCAGGCGTGTAGATTGGGTTCTTCCTGTAATATCAGAGCAAGGGTATTAGCCAACACAACTTGCGACCACAAACATCACGCAGCCAGCAGCCAGACTTACGTCTTGTTGATATGTTTTGTCTTGTGAATTTGGTCCTCGCCCATCATGACTGTGACGTAGGGATCAGAGCTATGTTTGCCGCCAATCAATAAGTTTCGCCCCGCTACAATTTCGACCACAAGGAGGACTTCTTCCGAATTTTCGCCAGTTGCAGCGCTGATGGGTGCCAGAGATTTGACTGAACCATCACTTGACTCTGAATCTGGTGGTGGTTGCGGTGAGTTTCCTTTTTTCCGAATTCGAACAGCCTCCATCGAAACCTCCATTGTCTGGCAAAGCCCCATAAGCTCCTCCCGAAGCGTTCTGGCTCTCATCAAGAACACGAAGGGCTTACTGCGCACCTTGAAGAGGAGCAGATTTCTTAGTAGCACGGCCACAAAGGGCCGCAGCTCGTTTGCGTCCTCATCAAGGATTTCATTCAAGATTGGGATCATCGCTGATACCCGGGCAGCGGCCTCTCTCACAGCCTTCTTGGAGGAACCCGCTTTTTGACCCATGGAATTAATCTCACATATCAGAGAGAAAACGTGACCAACTTCTCGATTAACCAAACGAATAGTGCTCCCCGTCTTCATATTGTAGTATGTCTTGTAGTGCGCCAACGTTTTGCTGTCTCCCAATTGTATTCCCGCATACCGGTATGACATTGTTTTGCCGCCGTAATCCAATTGTATTCCCGCATAGACTAAGTGCTGATCCTTGGGAGGGATTCCTTCTCCTGTTTTGAGGAATTGCTCCGTCTCGATTTTTTTCTTGAACTCTGCAATGGTGTCATTCCAGGTGAAGTTATGGATGGTAATCGTCTTTCCCGTCAATGTCTTGACAAGGATTGTGTTGATAAGAGGAACTAGATGAATGGTGCTTCCCTTTTGTATATTGTAGTGCGCCAATGTCTTGCTGTCTTCCAATTGGTTTCCAGCGTAGAATAAGCCCTGATCCTTGAGAGGGATTCCTTGCTCATTATGAAGCTTGCTCTTACACTCTGCGATGGTCTCATTGTAATTGGAACTCTCAATGATGTCTACGGTTAAGCCACTCAAAGTTTTGACAGTAATAAAATCTTGCTCGTACCCATGAGAAAGGATTAACAGATTGAGGACACTGCCATCTTGGATGTTGTAGGATTCTACGGAACACCTATCTTCTAGCTGCTGTCTTGCGAAGAAGAGGCGCTGCTGGGTGACAGGTATACATTCGTGGACCTCTAGTTGTTTCTTGATAACCAATATCGCATCGGAAGGTCGAACGAATGCTTGGAAGGTCCCGCCCCCGAACGTCTTGACAACTATATGCAAGGTTGTTTGGCCATCTGGAGCGTATCCCCCGATGGATTGAAGATCTTGGCTTGGCCGGTCTTTGGGCTTTGTGGCATCCTTCTTTCTGTCCATGCTTGCATGAGTCCTACCGTACGTACTTGGGTCTATGGATTCTTGTGCGAATTGGATTGGATCGCTCTGTTCGGCGTTGTTGTTGGATCTTCCAGTCCAAGAAGACGGCACGGCTCCTGCTCTACACCGTACCTGTTGAGCCACCACTGGTAATCAATACTTAGGGCGCTTCGGAACAGATTTATGCGCTGTGGGAGGAGAAGAGAACCTGATCGCCACAGCACATCATCTCACATGTGCCATTGCATGCAAAAGCTTTTCAAGGGCCCTTCGACTTGACTCGACTCCCCTCAGATAGAAGCGGCAAGCGATCCCCGACTGACTTTTCCCCCCGACTGGGGCTGTACCGGTAGAGATCGTACCGTAAAAGTATATCCCTGAGGACTGGTCCTATCCAGCTTAAGGTGGTCGCTCCCAGGATGTAAGCCAGCATAAAGCTGTAAATAATAATGACGTATAGTTTGTAGCGATCTTTTGCATATGAACGGAATTTGGAATCTCGAAAGTTCGTATTCTCGCTGGATAGATAATTCCATCGAAATTCGCGCTATTTTAGAGGCAGTTCTATCTTCACCGCCAAATTTCGAAGATCGCGCACCGCTTTCCTTATGTCTTTGAGTCCTCGTCGCGCAAGGCGAGGTAATTGAATCCAATCCAACGTAGTAGCCTTTGGATGTCTACATTCTCGTAGGAATATCAGCAATGGCTCGAAGCACATTATTGCCTGTTTCGCGAGTTTGCGAGTTTGCGAGACCTCACGAGATGGAGGCAACACCCACACCACGCACGAAATGGAAGCCATCCACTACCACAGAACAAGCCAGACTTGCTACTAGTGAAGGTGGATGGAATGGCCTTGCTGGAATAAATGATAGTTGTGTCAGCACCGGGAGATCAACTAGAAATGGCAATAGTGGCACCAACAAGCACAGGAAGAGGATTCTATTTGAGGAAGATTTCCCTGCAGAGGAAGCTGCCACTACAGATGAGGCAGAAGAAGCTACGAGTGAAGAAGAATGCTCTGAGCTGGAGACTGCCACATTCAATACAAAGGCCAGCAGTCGTCTTCTATTGGAAACTAGCCAACTTGAACAGCTGGTGGCTGATTTTGCGACGTGCCCTCATTGCGACTTTGACGATCAGCCGTTACCGTTACTTTTGAAGATCCACAACTGCGGTATTGTGTCCACATTTCGGCTGGAATGCCCCAATGAAGAGTGCAACTACACGTACGAATTTCCTGCTCCCGCAAAGACGACAATGCATGCCGACGACAAGAAATACGAGAGAAGCACCAACTATCAGCTGAACGTATTGTTCGTTCTTGGGATGATTGCGAATGGTAACGGTGGCGTCGAAGCCGCAAAAATGCTTGGATTATTGGGTCTACCGAATGATACAACAATGGCGGGCAAAACATTTCCAACGGTAGAGCGAAGGATTGGCCCCGTTTTGCGGGAATTGAGGGACGAAATCCTGATGGAAAACCTGGACGCTGAAGTCAGACTATCAACCACGGAAGAACACTATTTGGCGTGGAAACTGTCACTCACAGAACAGCATAAAGACCATCCCGTCAAAGTGAAAGTGAAGGGATCGTATGACGGCGCTTGGCAGCAAAAAGGTTCCGGTCTTCTCTACAATTCATCGTCTGGCCACGGTAGTCTTGTCGGTGCCCTTACCCGAAAGGTCATTGCATTCGGTCAAAAGAGCAAGAAGTGTACCCGGTGCGAACGGCATGAAAAGGAACATCCTGACGCTGATACCCGTCCTGATTACCCGGATCACTATTGTCCCCGCAACCATGATCAAACGGATTCGTCAGGTGCGATGGAGGCGGCATTGGCTTTGGAAATTGCAATCGACCTATATGACAATAAAGGCATTATTATGGAGCTTCTTTGCTGTGACGACGACTCGTCCATTCGGGCCGATTTGAAGTGGTCCAACAAAGACTACCTAATCAACAACAACACTACCGTTTTACCGCAGGTGCCAAAGACGAAAGGAAAGAATAAGGGTGAGCTACAAGACTGTCCTGACAAAGGGAAATTACCCGGCCATATTCCCGAGCCAAAGTTTTGTGCTGATCCCAACCACCGCCGCAAACAGTTGACTGGGGAACTCATTCGTTTGGATTTGGCCAAAGTAGCCGACAAGAAGACAATGACGAGGTTGGATTCCATTCGACTTGGCAAGAACTACGGCTACATGGCTCGCACACTCAAAGACCGCGATGAATCCGAGTATGTGGATGTCGCTTGGGCCTGTTTGGAGCACCACTTTGATGCCCACGACAAATGCGGTGCTTGGTGTGCTCGGTGCAAGGCAACAAAGGAGGAGCAAGCTGCAAGCAAGAAGTATTACCGCGACAAGAAAGAAGATGCGGAGCTTTACGAGCTGCTACGCAAGAAAATGGGGCGCTACTGTGAGCTTGAACGATTGAGAGAGATTGCCCACGGCTTGGACACGAATGCAAACGAGTCATTCAACAGCGTCTGTACCTGGTTCGCACCCAAGAACAAAGTCTTTTCCGGGTCCTGTTCGCTAGCCAATCGTCTTGCCTTTGCCGTTGGCATCGTCTCCCTTGGATATGTTGAGTTTTTCAACCGTGTTTTCCTAAAGCTTGGCATAGATATGACAACCGACGTTCAACATTACCTCACCGTCAGGCAGAACCAACGACAGAAACGATTGGACCGGCTCAAGACTCCGGAGTATAAGCAGTACCGGGCGGAAAAGAAGAACGAGAGAATTCGGTTGGAAACGATTGCCACGAAAAAGGCTTGGGCGAAACGACACAAATGCTACCGCCCGGGCATGAATTTGGATCTTCCGCAAGAGCAGCTTCCTGCTGAGGCGGCACGTATCGATGCCGAGAATGCCGCAAAACGGCCTGCAAAGAAGAGGAAAACGACAAAGACGACGACTAGCAAAGGCAAGGTAAGAAGGGGCATGTTTCGACCAAATCCAAAAGGTGCGACAAGACAGGCGATTCCAAGGCTACCACTGAATATGACAGGTTGACTGGGAAGCTACTATCAGAGCTGGCTGCCAGCACTCCAATTGCAGCTTCTATTCCAGGTGCTAGTACTTCTAGCCAGCCAGCAAGCATCCCAGAAGCTGAAATTGAGGATGAGGTAAGCACAGAGGAAACAGCTCAAGATTTGGCTCAAATGGTTGAGGATGGAACCAAGGATTTGGCTGATTTGGAGTGCATTCCCTTTCATGCCCTTGATGGAGACAATGAGGAAGACAATGTTGGATCTCTTGATGATGATGATGATGATGACAGTGATGCTGGCAGCAATGCCATCTAGATATATACCTTGCTAGCTGCTAGCTAAAACGTAGTAGTGCTTTCTTTGTAATGAAGACTGTTGCCATGGCGAGTGCGAGAGCGAACGTCCCGTACAATGATGCCATATCTGAATGTACATACGAATGAAACGGCGAAGATTCGAATTCATGGCCGTTGTTTCATTTCTGCGAAGAATACTCACATTCAAATTTCAGCCCTCACATTTTTGGGTGAGCACCGTGACTGGATAGCGCAGTCCTATAGTAAAACAGTACAAAGAACACGTTTCAGCCGATTTCGGAAATAATTCACCCGGTGAAACAAAGATTCCCTTTTGAAAGCTGAGAACAACAAAAACGCCATTACAATCGAAACACCACTCTCGGTGTTAGAGAGCTCATTCTCTGGCTGCCAGCTGAGTGTATGGCCCTGCAACCATACATTTATCGCCTTGTAATAGTATAAGGAGGAGAGTAGTAGCTGGTTGCAGGGCCATAGCACCATCGGGCATTGAGATTTATCCTCTCGAAGCAGCAGAATCGAAAAGTTGTCACACCTTCTGTCGACGAAGAAAGACAACAGGTGGACCGGAATAGAGGACCCCTACCGATCGCCAACAGCTTCGTACTACTATTAGCAACACGCCTGCTACTGGATATAGTCAGCAGCAGGCATCATACAGCGATTCCAGCCCACCTTTTAGCAGCAGGTCGATCGTTCTTTGTTGTTGGTTGTTCTCCGTGATATTTCGCGATAATCTCGGTGCGCGCACCAATATTTATTCACAGCTTTTGGCTGGCTTACATCCTGGGAGCGACCACCTTAAATGACGTCCGTTCGTTCGCGAAATCGAAATAACTGCCGAATTCGGAAAGGTGACCTCCAAATCCACACGTTCGGCGAACCGCAGAAAATGTTTATAGTAATAAAGTGGAGCTGCGGTTCGCCGTTCGTGTGGATTTGGAATTGGCTGGAATTCGCGTAGGACCAATCAGAACTCATTATCTCGCACTATCCCCAACTCTAGCGAGTTTCGAAAATCAGAACTCATTATCTCCCACTATCCCCAACTCTAGCTAGCGAGAATGAATCGCTTGGTAGCCTTCTGTGGCTCGCCCTGCGACTCTCTTTTTGTTCGCGAACGACCTATCTGCGAATGTGGTTAAGAATGAAAACACATACGCGAGGCGGAATGGAAATAAATGTGTTTCCTGTGCGAACGTACGAACCACATGAATGTGGTTAGGACCAGCCCTGAGGTGCGTTCCTGACCAAACTCCATGTGTGTCCTCCGTGCATACGCGAAACACATTTATTTGCAGTGGATGGCATGCTTGCCCCTCAAGCCAAGACTCTCTTACAACGCCTTGCTTCTGCTACTGCCTCCAAAACTCAATTTTCCTACTCTCAAATGATGTTCTTCCTGCAGACCCGTATCTCAATTGCCCTTGTGAAAGCTACCCATTTATGTCTCCGTGGATCCCGCAAAGCCAAACCCTTTGCCCCCCGTAATGGTCCTCAATTTCTTGCCCCTGATCCCACAGAACCTAGTCCTGAATTTCGACTGTTCTTTGCTTAAGCCTGGCCCCGGCTGGCTTCCGTAGATAATTTCCTTACTCTAAACCCCCCTTATTATATTTATTTTCATCGATTTATTTAGGCCTACGTATCAAGATTTCATTCCTATCCATGTGACACACATTCGCGGTACACGAAAGAAACACGACTCTAACGAAAATCACCGAATGATTCGATTCGATTCGATTCAGTAATTCAAATCGAATCATCGAATCGAATCAGCCGGGATAAACAGCATCGTTCGATCGAAGCTATGGCTCTTCATCAGGATTGGCTTCGGAGTGCATTCAAAATCTACGTCTCTGGTACAAACCAATACTTTTACCGTAGCAGGCTACATACACAAGTCCAATCATTCGAGTCCCACACTCAAATGCGCTGGAAAGCCCTCACCACTCCGGTTTTTAAGGGAATGGCCTCTTAAGTCTTTGTTTTGGCGAGTCTAGCGATTTTGTACTAGAGACGTAGCTTTTGAACGCATTCCGAAGCCAATCCTGAAGAGCCATACTAGCTAGCTAGCTACCAACAGACCCATCTCGACAACCAAGAAGGCTAACAAGCAACCTGAGGGTACCCTACAAGCTACTACCTGTGTATATCTGTTAGCCTTCTTGGTTGTCGAGATGGGTCTGTTGGTAGCTAGCTAGTAGTAAGACCGTACGGTAGCTTCGATCGAACGGTGCTGTTATCGATATCTCTACCATACGTTCATTAGAGTTGGGGATTTGTGACCGTGACTGAGTTCGGCTTACTCGAGCGTTTTGATTGGTCCTACGCAAATTCTTTTTGCCCATTAATTTTGGTACGGCGAATTGAGAATGCAAAATTGCAGATACGCCGTACCAAAATTAATGGGCAAAAAGAGGGAAAGCCAGCCGACTTTAACATTTATCTTGATTTCGCGTATGCACGGAGGAATAAAGAGGTCAAAATGACTGGTTAGGAACGGTTCTGAACTGAGAGAAATACTGAGAGCCTGTACCTGTGGTAGCCATCCTACTGGAGGTATCAAGAGGTATCCATCGTACCCCCAACACCTGGTGTGTGCAAGGTGGATGTTAATACCAATGAGCGAACGAAACGTCACGCCCTCGGTCCTAAGATAAATGAGGCTCGCACCTCTACTAGTCACTGTTAAGATAACGTCGTTCGAGCTCTGACGCAGCTCTATCGTTTGAAAAGCACAAGTCCTCGAAATCGCTCGCTACTACTAGCTAGCTACTAGCTAGCTACTAGCAGTACGTTTTCGAAAACGCAAAGTCGCTCCGTACGAACGAAAAGCCACAAGTACGAAAAAGCACAAGTCCTCATGTCCTCATGTAACAAACTCACTATTAGGCATGGCTACTATGCTTATCAAACTAAGGTCAACTTTACTGAGCACGAACAATACAAAGATCCTTATGCAGACTGCCCATAATGGTGTCCTGCTTGATGGCAGCAGTAATATTCAAAACACTTCCTTTGTAATGCTCCATCTAAGAAGCGCATTTTTAGGTAGTGCTAGAATCGACATGCGTGCAGGTACCAAACGCCAACCAGCACGATCCCGATCCGTGACGTAATTTCTTCCAAGAATGTGTGCAGTGATTGGAATCGGGATTGTGTGTTCCACATGGGCATGCAACGAAGGCCCGCCCGGCAAGACTGCCTGCTTCACGATTTGAGATCCACTTTTTGGACCGTCTTTTCGGGAAGGCAAACCCTCTCTTTGGTACCATAAACTATATCCCGATTGGTAAGCGGGCGGTTCCCCAGCACACAGAATCCAAATCACCAGCCAGTGCGCCTAGCTA
>CAICTM010001443.1:0-29155 GCA_903772945.1 Seminavis robusta | reverse complement strand
GTGTTATTGGATTCATCCAATGGTGGGATAGTAGCATCGTCCTTGAAACAACAATGTAAAAGTGGATCGACAATGGTGACTGTTTGTTGTATCGTAGTTTCATTGTTTCCCAACCGTGGCAGAAACAGTGCTGGATTATCGAGAATTCCTTCGGCACTCATAATTCCATCGGCGTTTGTGAGTGTTTGGTTGTCGAGTACATCTTGATAGGAAATGACGTTTCCATTGGCAATAATGGGAATATTGGGCACGGCTTGTTTGATCTGCGTGACAAACTCCAATTTGGCAGGTCCATCGCGTGCCCCGGGTCCCTTGCGTTCCCAACCGGCCCGCTTTCGGGCATGAATGGCAATGAGACTGGCACCGGCATCTTTTAATTGACGACAGAGTTGAATGGTTTCGTCCAATGTCTCCAAGAGTCGAATTTTGACCAAAATGGGTTTCGGAGGCGACACTGCTTCAACGCCCGCACGCACAATATCACAAATCAATTGTCGATCGGGACCGGGATCCAACAAGTAACTGCCAAAATGGCCGACAAAGGCAGTCCGTTGAGGACATCCCAAATTGAGATCAATGGCATCGCATTGGTCCGCCACCAATTGAACGGCTTTGGCAAAATCAGTGGGCGAATTGGCACTGAAGTGACACACCAATGGTCGATCCAGTGGGTTGGTCTGAAAGATTTCATTGCGATAAGATGGTTCACGGACAAATCGCACCGAACTCATCATGGGCGTATATGCCAAAAGAGCGCCGTACTTGCGCGTCAATAACCGAAATGGCAATTCCGAGGCTCCGACCATCGGTGCCACAATATACGCATGATCAAACGGTAGTTTACTGCTATTGTCATTGTCATTGTCATTGTTGTGTTTCTTCTTCTTTTTGGTTGGTTGCTGTTGGGTGGGATCAGGCACTAACACTTCCTCCTTGCTTGTGTCGGAGAGATGCCGTTTATTGGACTCCTTCTTCTTCTTGTCTTTCTTTTTCTTTTCTTTCCGCTCCTTCTTGGACCCCTTGGAATCTTTCTTGGACTCCTCCTTACGCTTCTTGCGGTCCTCTTTCTTCGACCGTTCTGTGGATTCCATATCAGAGTCTGGAGTCGCCATTGTACCGTACGGTACGCTACAGACTATAGCTAGCTAGCTAGTATTGGTTAGAGGACCTCTCTCGTTTGCTCTCTTGCCTTTTTGTGCTTTTGTGTTGTTCGGAAATAATTGAGTGGCAGGAAAGATCCATCGCTTCTTCCTGGATTCGATTCATTGGACTCAAAAGATCTTTCGGATGCATGGACAGACGAAACATAGCAAGCCGTCCCGTCGCAAAACCAAATGGAACAGAACAGGTGAGGGAAGAACTTGCCAAGTTGAAATGGACGTACTTGCCAGCTAGAGTGCTAGCCAGAGAGAGGTTTCATCATGGTCTGAGGCATGGTAGGTACTTGGTGCATGCTTGGCAAATCTCGAGTCGAGTCGAGTCGAGCTGTGTTTGCAACGATGTAGAAAGCAATCAGTGCTCGGCTGCCAGCCAGCAAGAAAGAGGAATCAACAGCAAACAAGGTTCCCTCAACGAGCGACGCACAGTGATTCGTCGGGCGGCCTATTTTTGGCAGTTAGTACGTAGCTATAGGCTGACTGACTGGGTGCTTGCTTGCTTGAGTCGATCGATGGACAATAAAAAGTCAACCAGGCAATCTCCAGTCCATTTGTGTGCGTTGCGGCAACCACCCCGCCCATTCGTTTCTACTGCCCACCTTGTTTTCACAAGTAGCTACTACCGGCGCCCGGTAGTAGGCTGTACCTGGGAGTGTGGGAAGGAAAGAGGCGTGCAAAAACAGCCAGCAAACTTGCTTGTGGCTGCTTACGTGTAGGGCTCTGTGAGATGCTTGCTTGGCTGCTTTCGTTACTTACCTCTATTGCTCATCGTGCGTTTTACTCCCACGAGAGGCAGGTTCTAATAAGATGCCAAGATCTGATGGTGGGTAGATGCGCGCCTCCTAGCTTGTGTCGATCCAAAGAGTACAAGCAAGCAAGAGTACAAAAGTTGCTTGCCACCCGATTGACCTTCACTTTGCTTCTACTTTTTCTTTGCTTTTCTTTGCTTCCGTTTTTGGTATTGGTACGGTACCAGCAGCCAGTGGTTAGCTGCGTTGGTGTGGTGCTAACTAAAAAGAGGTTACATGTAGATCTCTAGCTAGCCAGTAGCTAGCCAGCTACTATGGTAGGGGCTCGATGTTGCAGGTTGCAGGCCAGCCATCACAGTCATGAACCATCCCGCCGACCACCGTGAGTTGCCCAAGGCAGGTGTTTGCTGGCAGTGGCATGGAAATTGTAGTGCGCGCTGGGGTATGGGGCAACTTCTGGATTTCGAGATAATGGGTTTCAAAATACGTATTTATGCGTAACTACACGTAACTGCACGTAACAGATCGTAATGGCACGTAACTGCACGTAACTCGATTACATCAAATACCATAGTAAAACGTAACTGCACCTAACGTAAATGCACATAACGTAACTGCACGTAACTGCTGTGTTATGTAGACTGTTACTGTGCCGTGTCAAGTTGGTAAATCCTATAGTTGCCCCATACCCCTGGCCTCTACCGGTACCGGGACGCCTCAACATGACGTTGAGTATAGTAGTACAGCGTAGCGGTACTCCAGTACTGCTATTAATAGTACCTGGTAGGCAAAAGCAGGTAAGACGAATTGGAGCATAATGGGATTTAACAAGCCGACTCCGCAAATTCAGCCGTACCAGCTCGATGCAGGATGGATAAATCGGAAAAGACCCGATGGATTTACCAAGAAGTCAACCCTGTATATCTTTGGCAATCATTGACTCTTCTGGGCTTCTCGATTCTGTTCGCTGACTAGGAGAACTTTCTCAGTTTTCTGAATGCTTTTAATTCATTAGTGCTCAACGGCCCAAAAGAAGCTCCAAAAGGATCGAGTTGGACTTCCCCGAATGCTGCGATTGTCCAAGCAGTCATCTACTCGATAGCTCTCTTGTCTGATCGTAATAATGGATTTAATTCATTACTTCACCTTCCAGTTCTGGCTGGTACTGTGTGGTGTCCTTGTGTCTGTCACGAACCCAGCAATTTTGGAAAGGTCCCTTTCGTATCAGAGTTATTGTACAATGTAGAGAAACTCACGTGCACAGGTGGCGTGCAAGTGACCTTGGTCAATCTTGGGTTCTCGCAACTGACAACCCATCAAAAGAAGCAGAGATTTTGAGATTTGCTGATTTTGTCGATGGCTACGACAGTGCGAGCTACCGGTAGCCCAAGACTCGGCATGGATACCGGTACTGCGTGGCAGCTCGATAGCCCATCGCATTGATCGATCTGGCTACTGGCTACTAGCTAGTATTTTGATGCATCAATCTATCTTCTCAGAGCTGCCCACAAAATTCTTCCACACCAAAGAAAACACACTTACCCTGTCTTTTTCCAGCTTCCCCCCGTCCCAACATCTCAGCCATCTCAACATGGGCCAATGCCAATCCTTGCAAGTTTCTCACCCCGTGGAGGAAGAGTGCCACCATAATGATCACCGTGAATGCGTGAAGAGCAGTAGTCTTGATGGCAGCAAGCCCTGCAGGACAAAGTGCCCCAATTCGTCCTCCCCTTCGTCTTCGGTGACTGCCAGCACTACTTGCACCGCGGCTCGGCTATCGAATGATTGGGGAATCCCTGACTGTTCCGAGACATCTCATTCCACGCAAGTGATGCCACTCATGGCTAAGAAGAAGAGTACCAGAATACAAGTCCAAAAGACCACAGAACCATCCTCCGCTCCAGTGGCCCCCGTCACTGTCACTACTGAAAGCGCCAAGACGAATGTCAACCAGCAACTCTCAGACTCGGTAAGTGCATACAGTGTATTAATAGTACCTATCTTTGCAGCCACGTAGCTATCCAGGCACCTCTTCTTTTTGCAGCCTTTGCTAACTACTATACTTGTACTGTACCATCCTTGCTCTCCTCCTCAGGCACACCGAAGATCTACTCTGGCATACCAATCAGCCCGACGACAAGAACTGGAACGAGAAGCATCACGTCGTCTCGCAGCCAACCAAAGCTGCTACTCCAGCAGTACAACTCCTTCTTCTTCTTTCGTAACCAAAAAGACCAACAGTCGACCAGCCCTTCGTATGCCTCCCTCCTCCAACAAGACAACCGCCAACCGACGACCCATGCTCGCCCGGGCAGACTCCTGGTTTACGCTCTCCTACGCGAGTGACTCGGATATGGGGGTCCACGACCTGGAAGATTACAGTTACAGTGTCAACAACGACGACACTGCAGTGGAGGAACCCTCCGACATGCTCAGTTCTTGGAGTGCTATGGATGCCAACAATCACAGTAGTGTTGACAATCAGAGGAATGGCAATACTACCACGACTACCAATAGCATTCGACGACGCCAAGAAGCACTGGCGGCATGAAAGAGTCACAGCTCTACAACAATACCTGGCTCCCTTTTGGGGGGCTTTGCTTCCAAGAACAAGTCGCCTTGGTTTGTTCCGTCGCAGCGTGCGCTGCAATCATCCCGCGAGGCCAAAGGACGAAAAGCAAGCTGTCGGTTTCGAAATAATCAGTCGTATCCAACCTGGAAAGATCACCATCCTCGATCTTTCAACATATCATAGCAGCTAAGCGCTGATGGCGAAGGTCATAACCTCCCTCTAACTTACTTCTTTACTCCCTAGCTAGCTTGTAGAAAACTCTCAGACCGCGCCGGTAGAGCACGAACCCCAGCCAAGCATTGATTTATGACTTTCTGCGACCAGCCAACACCGCGCACCCCCACCCAAGTGTTGCCAGCAACAGCGAAAATGGGTATCTATAACGCTTGGTTCACGTTATTTGGGTGGCTTCGTAGGCATTGCGTCAGAGTTCACACCCTGGCTGGAATCCCAAACCCGTGAGTGGGAACATTCTGTAGTACTTCTCTCTGAAGTCTGCTCGAAATACCCCCAATCTGCTTACTGTGGCTTGCAGAAGTCTCTGCAGCACAAATGGCAGTTTGTGCTACGGGTGACAAGGTGCTCTGCCGATTCCTTTGCAGCCATCGAGGCCGCTATCGCCAACACCTTCCTCCCAGCACTTTTTGGTGTTGCTCCTTCGGAGCTTCCCGCCCGCCAACTCACCAGCTTGCCAGTCAAAGCAGCTGGCCTAGCTCTTCCCAATCCCACTAGCACTATCGATGAAAATCGTAGTGCTAGTCAGGACATCTGCAGTGTGATCACAGCTAGCCTGTGTGATCCCTCCGAAGAATTCCGCATTGCGGATCACCGTCAGACAGTGTCTGATGGTCGTTAGGCTCTTCGCGCTCGCCGTGAAGCTGCAGCTGCTGTGAACCTGCACAAGGTCTTAGGTACCTTGCCACGTTCCAGTTGTTCTGTTGTGAAGCGCGCCCCGGAGACTGGTGCCTGGCTTCATGTGGTTCCAGTGCCAGAAAATGGCACTGTTCTCGCTGCCCAGGAATTCCGCGATGCTTTGCACTTGCGCTACGATCGGAGCCCCTCTGATCTTCCCAGCCACTGTGATGGCTGTGGAGAGCGCTTCAGTGTCACTCACGCCCTTTCCTGTACCAAGGGCGGCTTGGTTCTCCAACGCCACAATGAAGTGCGTGATGAACTCGGTGATCTCGCTGCCAAGGCCTTCATCCCATCTGCAGTTCGCGACGAACCCCGTATCCAACTCAGTCGCTCTGCAGCTACGGATGCTTCACCTTCCAGCGACTCTCCTGTAGTTCTCACCACATCCGAGGAACGAGGTGATCTCCTTATCCGTGGCCTCTGGCAACGAGGAACTGACGGCATAATTGATGTTCGTGTCATCAATCTTGATGCTGCTTCTCACTGTCGCAAGGATCCTGACAAGGTCCTTCGCAATGGCGAACGTGACAAGAAACGCAAGTATCTCGACGCCTGTCTTTCCCAACGCCGCCACTTTACTCCGTTTGTTGTCTCTGCTGATGGTCTCCTTGGGACCAAAGCTGAGGCACTCGCGAAACGTATTTCCGCTTTGCTCGCTGCAAAGTGGGAACACCCTTACTCCGTGGTGCGTGGCTACGTTAATGCTCGGCTCAGCCTAGCTATTCTTTGGGCCCGCCACCTCTCGTGTCCCAGCTGGCACAATGAGCTACCGTCGTTCTCTCTGGGATTCCGATGGTGCACTTGCACTCTTCCGCTAATTTTGCTCCCTTCTCCTTCCTGGTTTTCCTCCCTGCACCCCCCTTCCCTGCCCCCCTTTTTTGCCCTGCTCGCGTCCTCATTGCTCTCCCCGTACGCCCACCACAACAGCCGCCCACCACCGCAGCCACTGCTTTGCCTCTAGCTTCGCCCCCCTCGCTCCTGAACGTATCTATTTAGTATTTGTTTTCTCTACAGTCAGAGAGACCAGGCATGGAGAGGGTGTCAGCATGTCAGCAAAAGATCGCAGTGCTGCAGGAAAAGCTCTGGTGCTACGAGACACTGTTCCTTAGAGTGACAGGCCAGCAGGTATCGGCTGGTATTGAGTCAACACGAGTTTAAGAAAGTCTCAAAGTACAGGCTTTCCCGCACTGATTCAGATTTCGAGAATGCCTCGGCATGCAGCTTGATGGCCGAGAGACAAGAAGCGATGAGCACACAAATAAGCCAAGGAGGAGATGGATAACAGAGTATATACAGAGACCGCACAATATCATAGCAACATGAGCGATAGCAGCAGCATCAGAAGTGACCATGGAGATCTCGAGGAGATGGCAGCAGTGACAAGCAACAACACGAACCAAAAGGGACAAACTCCTGAAGAACTGGCCAACAAGATTGCTGCTCAACAAGGAAGGTTTGGAAGGCACCCTTCCAACGATAACCCACCGCAGTCACAAATCACCACCAGCAGTAACATGAGTGATAGCAGAAGCAATGGGAGTGGTCGTGGAGATCTCGAGGAAACCATAGCAGCCACAAGCGACAACACCAAGCAAAAGGGGCTGCGACGAACTCCTGAAGAACTGGCCAACAAGATTGCTGCTCAACAAGGAAGGTTTGAAGACCCCCTTTCAACAATAACCCACCACCGTCACAAGCCACCACCAACAGCAGCGTCAATAGAAGCTACCAGTACCATGGAGATCTCGAGGCAGCAAGAAGCAACAACCCAACCCAAAAGGGACTGGGACGAACTCCTGAAGAACTGGCCAACAAGATTGCTGCTCAACAAGCATCTAAGAAGCGCATAATGGGGTATTTTTGAATCTGGATGGTCCTTACCTGCCTTTTCCGTACCCAGTTGGTTTAGATTAGTAGGCTATTGCTTCCAATTTCAGCTCCTAAGCTCCTCTTTGGTAAGCAAACAGCATGCTGATTGGGTAATGGCATCCATTCCTATTGAGGATCCCTCAGGTTACCTGACAGTTTTGACCTTCAGTTTGATTACTTATACCTTCTAGATTGGGTAGCCATTGGATACCTGAATGTACAAGGTCCAACCTTGGGTTGGAACTGGTTGGTAACCTCATTGCTGTTTGGGTAGCGGGAGCATGTCTTTGCTTGGCTATTTGGCCGTGTACAAGGGTGGATTCTTTGCTCTGTAAGAGGAGAAGCCTCTATTGGTGAGGAAATAAGCCCTTGGTTTGGATGTGGCGCTGCTTCTGTTCCTCAAGGTGGACTTAGATTTAGAAGGAGGGCAAGCTGTTTTGGGACGTGTCATTGGAGAGTACTCTCTTTTCACAGTAAAATATTCAAACAGACTTCACGGAACAGCCTGCCCGGCTGCGCTCTTCTTCGAAAAGCAGCCTCTCCCTCGACCAACAACAACAACAACAACAACAACAACAACAACAACAACAACAACAACAACAACAACAACATTAAAACAGCAACACAATGGTGGAGGAGCGGTGATCGCTGCTACCATATGTACTATTACGGGTAAGTCTATTATCAAGTGAGTAATTATTGAAGGCGCAGCACTGACTTCTCTCCCTCATTGTATTCCTATGGTAAATAGGAGAGAAATCCAAGCTTGGCCGACAACAATGGTGAGTGCTTTATCCAATCGGCCAATCGATCGAATCGATTCGAGGTAAGCCTATTATCAAGAGTGTTTGTTACAGGTGTAGATGCGAAAGCCATCCCTCATTCATTTCTATGGACCATGGGCAGGCAGTCAGATCTCGGCCATCAACAGTAGGTGAGTTGTTTTATTATTCGAATCAATCGGTCGCACCTCTATTAATCTATTATCTCTGTTATCCAAGCCTCACTCAAGCTGGCTGTCTCCGGTGTAGATTCGAAAGCCATCCCTCATTGAATCCTATGGACCATGGGATGGCAGTCAGTTCTCGGCCCATGACGGCCAAGTTGGTGCAATTTGAATAACAAGGGTAAGTCACCGGTTTTCTTCAGTTGAGCACAGAAAGCAAAACTCATATCTATTTGTTGTTTTCTCTGCTGCACTGCCGACGGCCGATGAATTACCATTGTGGACGGTCGATCGCGACAGATAACAAGAGAGGAAGAGGCTGCTACCGATCGATTGCAACTACGGAGGAGGCTCTGTTAACTCCAGCCCTATCAACAGCATGAACGGAGGATCGTCGTCGAGTCATTGAATGGCAACAAGAGGAGGAGGCTACACGACAACTCGAAACGCACAGAGGAGAGTGGATCCTACTACTGGATTCATCCCTCCAGTGTTATTTCCTAGTGTTTGGTTGGTGATTCCTGTGACGATACCCATTTTCCTGTATGCACCAAGTCAGTTTCGAGGATTTGGCTAAGTCGACGACGACGTTTCGTACGATAAGATAGATTAACTAGATAGAACGCCGATCACCAACCAAAAGACCATGCGATTGCATTAGATAGACCATACCCATTACGCTAGTAGAGACCTTGTGGATTCAATAGCATTGCTAGGTCTCTGTTTGATACCCTTCCCTCATGAACTGGTAACCATGGTTGCCAATTCAGGAAGAGGGCTTATCAATTGGTAACCTTACCATCGACTGACCTACCAAATGTGTAACCGACCTCACTGTTTTCGCGCTACCCCATTATGCGCTTCTTAGATGAGGAAGGTTTGGAAGACCCCCTTCCAACAATAACTCACCACCGTCATAAGCCACCAGCAACAGCAACAAGCATGGGTTGCACAGGACTCAAGAAGACTTGGAGACAAAGCTACACTCAGTCAGAGGAACCAAACGCACTCAGCAGTCATTCAGTGATGACACCGCAGGTCAAGGTATTGCTAGGTTCAGGGGTCTTGGCAAGAACCAAACAGCCAATGTCAGACACACCCTATTACAGGATGACTCTAATGATGAAGAGGCTCAACGGGAACTGCTCCCCGGAGATGAAGCATTGACACATATGGCTATGGAGAGCCAACAGCACCAGCAAGACCCCGATGCAAACCATGTGACATCAGAGCCATCATCTAAACATTGATGGCACAACCAGCTTCACTATTGGAGGAGACAGTTCCTGCACTGCCACCACAGTTGGCCACTGGCAGGGGAGAACTGCAGATTCAGACGTCAGCACAGGATGATGAAGCGGCTGAATTTGAACTACGCCCCGAAGACGAAGTGTTGACTCTTAGTGCTCTGCACCAGTATACCGAGAGCCAACAGCACCAGCAAGACCCCAATGAAAACCAAGTGACACCGGAACCATCCTCTCAACCATTGATGCCACAACCGTCTTCACTAGCACTGCAGATTCAATCGCAGGAGCAAGGAGTGCCGGCTTCCAATCAAGAGATGTTTGCCGAAGAAGACAATGGTGCCCATCGGGATGAACAACAACCATTGGACCCATCAATGGCTCCAGCAACCACTCCCATCGGTGATCCAAATGCTGGGTTGGTAGAAGCCACACCACTGACAGAAGACCCCAGCAATGACCTAATGCTTCCACAAGCTCACCAAGTTGACCCGGAAACTCTAGAAAGGCAGTCCGTCAAGGAACAAAAAGAGCAGCAATGCAGAAGAATTGGATGTGCTATCATTGCTGTCTCTCTATTGGTTCTTGGGACTGGTATTGGGGCGGGTCTTTCCACAAGGAAGAGTGAAATAATATTGGCAACAGAGACCCCCACAGTCTACCTATCCATGGAACCCTCCGGAGTCCCTTCCATGGCTCCAACTGGATATTTGGACCTGCTTCTGATGGAACTCCCAAGCACCACCCAGGCAAACATTGGCAATAGCAGCACCCCTCAATACGAGGCTTGGTGGTGGCTGTCCAATCACCAAAATCTGACCAACCTACCTGAATGGAGGAAGAAGCAACTCTTTGTTCTGGCAACTTTTTTCTATGCCTTTGAGGGGCTCAGCTGGCCAGACAGAAACAAGGAGAATTGGCTGCAAGATGAGGGCAGACTTGAGAATGAGTGTTTGTGGTTTTCCAGTGAGTTTGGGTGGTTTCCTGGTGGCAAGTACCAAGATGGCGATCTTGCTTACAAGCTTAACCCATGCAATCAAGACGACAGATTCCAAAATCTGTTTATTACGAATTTACAACTTGATAGGCTTACTCCCCATGTTCCACCAGAGATTGTGCTTTTGCCTGATCTGTTGGTATTGAGTCTGCCACGTAACAATATTAGCGGCACTCCAGCTGACATGTTACCATCTGAGCTCTTCACTATGGAAAACTTAAGGTTCATGGGTTATTCGATAAATGACTTTTCCGGTCAACTGCAAAGTGAGATTGGATTGCTGACCGGCATGGTTGAAGTTCTTGCATCCGAAAACTCTCTTACCGGTCCCATCCCTTCGGAGCTTGGGCTTTTGACCAGCATGGGTAGCTTGTGGCTTTGGGGAAATTGCCAACGGAGATTGGATTGCTGACCAGTCTGACTGATTTTCAAGCACCCAGAAACTCTCTTACAGGTCCCATCCCCTCGGAGCTTGGGCTATTGACCGATAAAGTCTAGGAGCGAGAGCTCTGGATCCCGTCAGAGATAGCTCCAACAGCTATGCTGGCCTACAGCTCCAGCACCCACAGCTGGCTTATCTCCAGCAAAGCAGCAAGAAAGGATCGTCCTTTCTACCATAGTTAAGAAAATAGTACGAAAGATTGAGACCGATCCTGATTAGCTTGTAGCCCCATTGATACCGCAGCAGTTGATACCAATCCTGTTGAGGCCGGGCAGAAGCAGTAGGAGGTAGCAGATAGTACTGTTCCCAGACTGCCACTGCACGATTGAATAACGAAGGCCCCCAGCTCCTGAGGTGAGCTGGCCCAAAGGGCCCAGCAGAGAGCTCTGCTGGCCCTCCTGTCTGACTGACAGGGCCAAGTCCTTGGTTTGGGTGCCTACTGGAGGTGTGGAACACTCCTGAGGCACGACAAGGCTCCCTGAACTGCCTGACTACCGCTGTCCCTGAGGAAGGGTTTCAGCGAGATCCAGTCCACTACTTGGGTATTGGAACTGAGTACTTCTAGAAACTTATTGTTGACCAACATGGAAATATTTTACCTTTGGGGAAATGCCTTTTCCGGTCAATTGCCCAGTGAGCTTAGGTTGCTGACTCGAATGAAAGAAATGAGCCTGAGAAGCAATGAATTTGATGCCCCCCTGCCCAGTGAGCTGGGACAGTTGACAGACTTTTTTGGTCTGTAGCTCAATGACTGTAACATTACAGGCTCTATTCCCAGTGAGTTTGGTTTGATGTCGTCTTTGCAGGTTCTGAATCTGCGCAACAACTCCCTAGGTGGGGTTGTCCCCTCAAAACTGGGATGAATTGAACAGTTGAGGGAACTTGATCTATCAAGTCTACCTCTGTTGATTGGGTCATTTCCATTTGATACCTTTGTCAAGAACCTTGCCTCTCGAAACATTTCTGGCAGCAATGGTTTAGAAGGAACCATTCCCAAAGAGCTCTGCTTCCTCCAAACTCCTCTTGCTCCTATGATCTTTTCTCTGCTCCAGGCTTACTTTGTTCCATGAGCTTTGACTGTTCTACCTTGGTCTGTGGATGTGATTGTGCCTGTTCCAATGATCTGTGACATGTTTGGTAGCAACCAGAAGGAGCAACACAATTGGATCCTAATCGTACCCTGATGTAATCTCCCCGATCGTTTACAATTAAATTGAATCATTCCTGTTGCAAAGAGCTATAGCTAGCTATATAGAAGGACAGGCACTGATACTGGAGGTTCAATGTGAGCCATTGCGGCCTTTTGGAAGGAGGATCTGGCCACAAGGGGGTGTTTGCCGAGTGTCTAGCATACGGTAGGGAATTTATCGCGGCGAAGTTGGGCTCTACTAATTAAGGTGGGGCACAACCCCCACACAATGCCCTGAGGGAACCAGGGCCCCCAGGGAGGGAGGGAGGGTTGGCTTTATTGCTAATCTTTCCTTTTGTTGCTTTTGGTTTGTTGGCTTTGAAGATTGTGAGGATCCTTGGATCCAGAGCCCAGGAATTTGGGACGACTTGAGGCTGCATTTCCCCATGGAACAATATACGGAAGCCGGCACTCGACTCATGCAAAGAAGGGCCGAATTTGGGGTGTTTGTGTGCTGCTTGTGCATCATTGAGTTTTTAAAATCCATCATTCCTTCTACAACCGCATAGATAGAGAACAACTACTGGTAGTACATAACAATCCAACACCTCTCGATGGTAGGACAGCTCTGCTCGTATCGATCCTAAACCTGCCAAGAGTATTCGATAAAGGCTGGGAAGAGGCCCCGTTGGCATGCAACCATGTTCGCCGTCTTATTTGTGAGCACGATCAAAATGCGACAACGCAAGGCAAGCAATCAAGTGCGCAAGCAGGGCAACATGGAAACCAAGGAAAGGGGTGAAGGCAGGAGGGCAGGGAGCTACTCCGGAGCGCAAATGTGGACAGTCCTCATTTGCTACTTAGTTTTAAGAACCCGGGCAACCTAACATCAGCCAGTAGAGTTAAGATCAGTCAGCCTTTACACCTTAACATTAAGACACACAGCAACATATACACCCTTACATTTAGAAATATTTGGTGCAAAAATGACCCCTTCCAGTAAACACCCAATATGACACTATCAACTACACTATCTCAACAAAGTAAGACACTGTCATTCAAAACAACATTATTGCTGACAAATACCATTCAACAACTAGGTCAATTGGTTGGATATTGACTAAGATCTGGTAACCAGAAGTTGGTTGCTTTTTGATCACAAAATCATCCTCCAGCCATGCTACTAGGGATGTTAAGTAGTAAATTCAAATGTGTTTCCAAAGTGTTCCAGAGGTTTTCCTCATTTTTGCATCTGTCTGCATTTTTGCGGTGGAGTAGGGAGGAGCAAAGGAGCCGCTGGGGTTGGATGTAGGCTGAATTGTCTTCCCAGCCAACAGTACTATTATAGTACCGTACATATATGAAACTATTTTTGAATTCACATGGAAGCATTCGTAGTGTCGTTTGAAGACGATGTACTTTCATTTATACTTTTTGTGAGAGAGTGCTGATCATTGTCCTGCATTTTGTGGATCCATTGCCTTGCCCTTCAAAAGATACCAAAAGGCCACTCCTGGCCAACCAATACAACGGCACAGTACGAGTAGTGATAGTAACCAACGGTATTCAATTTGCTAAACTTGCTTTCCTTCTTGCTAGCTAGTGGTGGACTGCCTCCTTTCAGCCGCTCGATCGAGGCATAGTCTGCCAGCATGTTGATGGATGGTTGGAAACCTAAGATCACCAGCTGGCTATTAGCCAGTAGCAAATTGGCATACTAACGGTAGTTACCGCCTTCAAAGTGAATGGAAAGCTTTTCTGTAGAGTACGATACGATAGTACGTAGGGAAGTTGCGCAGCCGCAGTGCCCGGGTGCAGCGCCCGTCGGCAATGTATTCACTGGTACACTTCCATAGCGTAGAATTGAAAGTTTCGTCCCGCAGCGACCCATCGGCCCACGACGACCATTGGCCACCAAAGCTACAAAGAGCGATCGATGCAACCATGGAAAAGGGCGACAAAGCATTCGTTGTCGGTCTCCAAAACAGACAAGACCTCAACGGAACAACGGTGAACTTGCTCGAGTGGAACCAAGCGACGGGCCGATGGTCGGCACGAGCTGTGTCGGGTAGGAGAGAAGGGATCTGTATCAAACCAATCAATCTCAGTGCCGTGCCTCCACTCGACCAGGTAATGGTGTTGGCGATCAGTGCGAGCGTCCGCGGCGGCGACAAAATAATGTCCCAATTCACCGAAATAGGCATTATTCCCGGACAAGTGAGCTATGAGCTTTTCATGACGTTCACCTCGTTCATGGTGAAAGCCTATGGCAATACAATGACTGAAGCCAAAGCAACTGAAATGCTGATTGAACACATTGGAAAGTTTGGTGACGCTCGGCTTGTCTGCGGCAAGCTGAAGAAGATTGCTTCTGATGCGAACGATATGACACGTTTTGGCATTGTCATACCCACACTCTCCGCCATGCTCCGAATGGACACGGGCAAAGGCTACTTGGAGCTGATGATACGTCTCCGAGAAGGCACAATCGCACACATCAGATCCCAGCAGGCACATCTCCGACGTTTCAAGTCCCAAGTACAAGAAATTCGAGTTCAAAGCGATGACCCTTTTCAAGCTGCCATGAAGCGAATGTGCGGTAGAGAAGGCAGCAAGTCCATGTCACGAAAGCACATTGCAGAAGAGCTGGCGTGGGCGGGGATGACAGGAGACATGACCATTTTCGGTGAAGAAGGTGTAGAAGAGGTGAAGTTTGACATGATTCTTCACCGTGCCTATGTCAAATGGCTAGTTCAAGATGTTCTGCCAACGCTGGATCCCCGCGATGCCAAAGATGGAACCCTCGGCAAGTGGCACCAAGTTCTGCATTGGGAGAGTCAACTAACCGGCTCCGTCTTTGTCACTCGCGATCGAGTATTCCTGGACATATCCGACGACTTTCGCATCGACCCCTGGATAGATGGGCTGGTTAAATTCGATTTGAAAACGCTGGAATCAATGCCTGGTGTCGACGCAGACAGACGAATCTTGCGCTTTTTTCTTTTCTCGGAAGTAGCTTTCAAGGCCACATTGGTGGCACTAGATGAGCACAAGAGGCAGCAAAAATCTTCTGGTTCCGCGAGAGAGCCCGTGACCGGTGCAAGCGCCAATCCTGTCACTGTGCTCGAAGAAGGGTCCAAAGTTATTGTGGTAAATGTCGAAGCCGACGACGACAGATACAGCGAGCACGTGTTCAATGGTATGGAGGGACGAATTCAATCTATCGTCAACGGCGGCGAGAAGTATGTTGTTGCCTTTTCCAATCTCGAAAATGCCCAGGAAATCATGGGAGCTCATCTCGCACGCCCTGCAAAGGTCGAGCGTGAGAAGATGGAATGCCGAGTCTGCAAAGAAGACGCAAACTATCTCTGCGTCCAGTGCAACGTGGCCTGGTACTGTGGCCCAGCATGCCAAAAGGCTGACTACAAGAGTCACAAGAAGCATTGCAAGCTCCTTTCACATGACAACATGTTTGATGCAATGCACTCGATGACCAGAGATTCTGATGAACACGAGAACTATAGTGGAGGAGAGAGCGAATCTGAGGAGGACAATTACAACGACGACAAAGGCGACGACAGCAATTAATTGAGCAATATATACACCTCTTTGACCTACCGTAGCATTGCATACATACATAGTCCGCCCTTTGAAAGAGGGCAGAATCGAGAGTAACCTGATAGCAATAGCCAGGTATTAGCCGCGAAGCTGCCGGCAGCGGAAAGGAATCTGCAACTCCTCTGCTGGCAATGATGGTGGTGGTGGTGCGATCTGCCCAGCGATGTGAGTGGGCCACGAACCTGGTACAGCCACCATTGAGAATCCACGGCCTCCAACGACGGTATCTCTTCATCAGGCTCACCAAACCAACTTAAGTGCAGATTGCGTCTTCTATGAGTGAAGGGATGGAAGAGAGCAGCCAGCATGATCTTGCACGAAAGACTGGTGATTCCATGAAGGTTCGATCCTTTGGTTGATTCATGTTTCCATGGAAATGCACCATGATCATCCCAGTGAGAATGTCCTTTCATTTTCATATCGGATCTGGAGAGCTTCACATAAACTATTCAGAGCTCGCTGTGTCGCAGCTTCCGGTGTTGGAATAGCGTAGAATCCATTGAGACGTCCAGCAAAAGTGCATCCGACTTGGAACTTGAATTTGAGGTTTTCTGGAAGGGATCGCTTCATCATTGACACCAAAAGATTAAATGCCATTGGAGTATGATACATGAATAACTGGTAGAAAGTGGAGGGGTAAGAGCCATGGACTTCTGTCAATAACCTTTTTGTAATCTTGAGATCAAACATGTTCAGGGACCAGCTATATCCTACCATATGGTGTGAAGCAAAACATACGAGTCAGGAGTGAGCAAGTGGAAAACCAATGTGATAAATTTGATGGACTTCGCTGACAGCGTACCAGAACACTCCATAATATGAACATTGCCTTTTCGGACAATTTGTAGATTGGAGAACTTTGCATGGCTGACATAGTATGCAGCTTGTATAACAGTACTGACTCTATTTGGACACTTGAAAATTTGTTTGTCGGTCCTGGAAAAGTCATAGACAATCAAAGAAGTTTCCATTTCTTGGTCGAAACCAAAGTGTAAGAGTACTCCTGGAAAGTAATCTCCCAGAACAGTTCCAAGAGTTTGTCTGGCTTGCTCCACTGTGTCGAGAATTCCGTATTCCTCCTTGAGAGCCTGCATCTTCATTACCCGATCCATTGCCCGTTCCACGTTTCCCTTGGAGTAAATGGCCAGATGAGCATACATCATGTCATTCAGATTGTCGAGATCGGGAGTGGCTTCCACGGTGCGCTTGATCTCCAGTGCCCATTCCAGCTCTTGATCCGAAATCTCCATGAACCTTGGGTCCGATTGTGGATCCACTGAAGGTGCCGAGCTCTCGTCGTCGTCATCATCATCTTCATCATCATCATCGTCATTTCCTGGCTCTTCCTCAATATTGTGGTCATGTCCATCATGTTCTTGAACATTGGCAAAGTCTTCCTCCTCCTCATGCTCTTGATCGTTATTTCCCAAAGGCTCCATTGCTCATGCATGCGCTGTAGCAGTTGCTAGTAGTAATAGCACCAGTAACTGAAGCCCTGTAGCACAATTGAAGCAATTCGGTGGCATCGACGAGAAAATGATGGAAGTGCGTCAGTTTCTAAAAAAAGGTGGGGGGTGGGGAGGGTTATCGATAAGGTGGATGTTGGGGCGTTGGGGTTGTGAATGATTTATGCATAATTAATTAACAGGAAGCGAATCGTGAGCTTTAGGAATTATAGAGCAAATGGGGGGAGAAAATAGAAAGAATTCAATTCCGTGGAGGTTCTTTTACGAAGTCGCAAATGGGACCTTTGACACCTGGCTACCGTAGCTCATCACGGAACGTGGACCATGGCGCTCCTGTTACCGTACGGTACGGTAAGGTATGGTAGTGGTATGGTACATCTTTCCTCGGGCATGTTGGCGGTTGCAGTGTAGACTGCACACCGTACAATACAAATCTCCCGCCTCACCGGTCGGGTTTCTCCATGGCCAAGCGCCAATTCTGTTGTTGAGATGAATGCGACGTCATGATCATGATCAAAGTCAATCATGACTGCTGGGTCTTCCTCTTTCACGTTTCAACCAAAACCTCAAAGCACGACACAAGGCTACAGTACGGAACCTCCGTGCGGGTCGACATGCTGCTTCGCAAAAGCGCCATGTCGGGAAGACAAAGAGTGAGGTACTGCTGGACATGTACTACTAGTAGTTGAAAGCAGCTCAAGGACGAGACTGTCACTCATCTGGTTGGAGTTGACAGAGGTTGGTGCAAAGCCCCGTTTGGCGAAAGCCCACAGTATTTGCGGTCACAAAGTCACAAACCACAAACCGAGGCAAACATCGGAAGTAGCCAGAAGAAGACAAGACCCATCCACTGCAATGATGTCCAGACGGAAGAGCAACAAGAAGAAACATTTGGTGGACATTGTCTTTCGGATGGAAGATGCCGATCCACCCAGGGAAAAGACGGTGCGAGCGGTGGACACCAAGACCACCAACTACAACCGTCTCATGGGCATGGCTCGGTTTCATTTGAAGATACAACGTCGTGGTCCCATTGAGCTTTGGTTGATGGATGGCGAGGAACCCACTTGTCTGGGTCTCCAAGCTGGAGAACCCATCTCCCGCGCCATCCAAAACGATTGCAGGCTTCTCGTGGAGACCCTCGAAGGTGCTACGGATGCTGACGCAACAGAACGCATAGCCATCGCAACCAAGAGAGCATCCTACAATCCGTCAGCTCGCGTTCCAACGAGAAGTTCAGAACATAGTACTTGTAGGCAAGAACCATCCAACCACTCGCTTTCCATTTGGGACTGGGATTCCGACTCGGACTCGGACCCGAGAGCAGCGTCTGCTCCAACCGGTTTGATTTCTGCCATTATGGATTTGGATTCATCAGACTCCTCGGATGATGATGTCTACGTTGATGGAGATCATGAAAGTCAAGCCCTGATCAGTGCTGCCGGATTCCAGGATGCTCCAATGGGGACTCTGGTGGCACAAGCGAGTTGCACCCAGTTCTCCATTGAAGGCGGTAGATCGGCGTGCACTTCCATCTGTCTCTTTGCGGCGGCCCAGTTACTGTCCAGGATTCCCACACACATCAATACGGAACTGTTGGACACGTGGCTACAAATGGGAGTATTGCTTCATCGGAATGTCACTGCACACGACCACACGTCTGTTGACGATCTGTGGGACATGGATGCCTATGCTCCCTTTGTGGAATCCTTGGAACGTCGCGAAACGCCCCTGACGGGAAGCGTTGGTAGAATGGATGAATGGGAAGCATGCATCATCTCCACCCTCAGCTATGCACAAGCGTTTGAGGGAAACGTGGCTTCGGTGGCACTCATTGTCACGAAACCACCGGAGAGCATTCTCTTGGTGTGCCAAAACGTCACGGTGGGTGCTCCCTGGCTCTTCTTTGATAGTCACGGCCATGAACATGAAACCCCCAAGAGAGCCTATGTTCGAAGATTAGACTCGGTCGACATGGTGGCCACAGCCTTGAATCGGAAATTCCCCGTCGTGGATCTGGACGCGGATTTGTCGCACTACGTTCAGCAGCTCAACCTCTTTGAGGCCCATCCTATTGTGTGTCCGATTGTAGTTCCGGAGGTTATGGATGACTCGGAAGCATGGCCTGGACAGGAGGAAACTCTCAGGCTATCTGTGACTACTGCACACGCAGCTGCCAACAGACCACCGTCGCCTGTGGATGCGGCAGCAACACACCCCGAGACCAAGAGCGATGGCGAGACGGAAACAGAGCAGAGAGCGGCTCAGCCACAACCCAAAGTACAAGATGTTTTGGAGTATATTGATCAAGTCAAACAGGTGTTTGCCGGTCATGTCCGTGACGAGTTTTTGGCACTGGTAGACAGCTTTCAATCCGGCGGCATGGGCATTTCAGAGGTGAAAGAGAAGGTGACAAGACTCTTTCGTGGCAACAATGAGCTCATTTTGGGTTTCAACATTTTCTTGCCACAAGATCATCAAATCGGCCAAGCTACTTTGGAACAGATGAATAAAGAACACGCCCGGGGCCGAGCCAGTATCCGTCGGATTGGAGCTCCTCCCAAGACCACCGTTCGAGCGTCCTCTCCTCCGGACATGGATCGGACCGAAGCAAGCATCACACAGCAGCAGCAATGCGATCAGCCTCCCGAGCTGAAGCATAGCGATACACCAGCAACTGCTTGTAACAAGCCTTCTGAGCCAGAATGCCGCAATGCACTCCTGACAAGCTCTAAACACAACACCAACGCCGTACCAGCTCGCGCTGAAGTCAAAGAGGTCGCAGAGACAGCACCCAGTTCAAACAAAGCGGGAAAAACTGTCTCTGAGTGTCGCCCCTGTTCCACCCAGCAATCCACACTTGAAAGCCCCTCCGACGATGCGTCTGCAACGGTGCAAAGCAACAACGACACGGGAGAGCGTAGATCATTCAAGAATGAAATCGTCCTACAAGAGAGCGATGCTCTAGTGAGGGATCCCATCACAGGGGCGCTCTTTGCAGATCCAGTCTTCTGTGACAAAGGCCACACGCACGAGAGATCCTCCATTGAGGCTCATTTCCGAGCACGGCGCGAAATGAAAGAAGAGGAAGAAGCTCGGCTCCTGCGAGAAGGGAGATCCAACGACGGATGCGGTGCTGGGCGCAATTTTGATCCTACTTGCCCTCTCACGAATGAACCTATCAGCAACATCCTCATACCCAACGACCAATGTGACCGGATGCTGCCGCTACTGGTCGAAAATGGCTTGGTTCCGTTGGAAGAGGGTGAGCTTGAAGATTGGAGATTGCGTCGGGAGGAGAAGAGGAGGCTTGCGGGGGAGCGTCGCGCCAACTCGGCGAGACAGCAGGCATCATTCGACGCAACATCCGACGCTGCTGAAGAGGCTCCTATGCCAGCTGCACCATCTTCAGAGCCCACGTATGCCACACTGAGTGAATCCCAAGTGGGCAGCGCAGTGGATTCCGGCACTGCTCATATCTGGCGGCCGCTCTCTCGAACCGAGAATGACCTTGGACTGGCCGTTGCTCTGTGCCCTCCTGGCTGGCAAAAGCCGGAAGGTTATGAGAGGGCTCCGGTTCCAAGATGCAGTAATACGTGTTGTCGCAGTCGCTTGCCACAAGAAGTGCAACGCGCGTGTGACAGATGCTCTCAACTGGTATGTTCCGACTGCCTCGTCTTTCGGGTGGACGATGTGGCCAGGGCAACTAGCACCATACAAAGTGACGGGGGGCACTTTATTTGCCCTGATTGTGTGTTACAAATTCGCGATGTCTTGGCCGTCGACACGGACGACAGATCACGAGAGGCTCAACGAGCCAAGGAAGTCGACGCAATGATGGCCGAGTTCTTTGCATCACTGCAAACGAGAAAGGAGGATCTGCAACATCAGATCATCCACGCGCAGAAGCACCAAGAACTTCAGTCTTCCTCAGCTGCAATGGAGAGACGGATCAGAAGTCTGGAGGATACCAAGCAGTCGCTCATGCGTGACATCCAACGGGCTGAGGAAACAGCTGAGGCTGCCAAGCAGGAAGAGGAAGACTCAGATGTTCAATCCGTTAGCAGTGTCTCGTCCACTGAAGCCCCCGACAGCACAACCCGAGAGGAAGAGTTGCAGTCCAGAATCACCCAACTCCGGAATCAATACTATGAAGTTAACTGGAACGTCGAAGATGGTGTGCTTCGTGGTTCAATGCTGGAGCACCAGCTGAACGAAGCCATGGAGGCTTTGGCGATGGCAAGGTCTGTGTCCTCGGGCCCACCAGACCCACCGGCACCCAAGGCCACCAGCGCCAGGAACGCAATGGCCAACAGACGACGAATAGCACGAATGGAGAGACTGGAGAGGCGATGCGAACAGCTCGAATTGGACCGCCGGGAGTTGCTAGCCAGAGGCCCCATCAACGCGCAAGATATCAACTATGCGATGGCCATGTCGCGTCTTTCCGGTGAGCTTGACAGCACTTCTGCCAAGTTAGCCTCGCTAAAGAGTCAAGATGAGAAGGGTCAAACTCGGAAGTCAACCTCGATGCTGTCCGCGAAATTGGCTTCATTGAAACACGACGACGGTGAGCAGGAAAGAAAGGAAGAATCAGACACAGTCGTTGCGACCGCACCCTCTGTGGCGGCAAAGCCTTCTGCGCCTCAGGGAGGCCCCAGGAAAAGGAGAACAAGTGACCCCCGCGGAAAGAAACGGAGAAGCACTCAACAAAAGAGATTTAGCGGTGTTCAACAGGCAACCCATGTCGCAAAGGCTTTTGCCGAGTTTGTTACGGGCATTCCCATGCTCAGTGGGAAGAACAAGAAGAAATCAGGTCATAGAAAGACAGTCGAGTCATCCTCCAGTGAGGTCAGTGGCTCATCTGCACAAAATGCCCTCCCAAACGAGACTGTATTGGGCGTCACAACATCCTCGCCAGTTTTGGATGCGGAAGCGTTGCAGGCTGCGATAGCCTCGTTGTCTGCGATTGGTTCGATCGGGGTCGAGGAAGTCTTTGAGTTGCCTCTAAATCTGCATTATCCTTCTCTTCGGATGCGAAACCGAGTGCGGATGCTGCGCACCGACTTGGATCTTGCAAAGATTGAATCTGAGCGACTCCTGGAAGAGGAATACTCTGGCTACCAGCGTGAAGTAGAGGCCAAAGTGGATTCTCTGGAAGATGATGTAGTGGAATTACGAAGGAAAGCAGCCAGCGTCCAGGAAACAGCCGAGGAAGAGCAACGACTTCAGCGGGAACGGGCAGGAAGACGCGAAGCTGCCCAGCGCGAAAGACAGAGGCGAGAAGAAGAGCGCCGCAGAGAGAAAGAGCGGTTGCAAGCAGATCGACAACGCCAGGAGCGGGAAACGCGGCAAGCGTTGCGTGGCTTGGATTTACGGCAGTGCGGGAGATGTGGCTATGGACCCTTTGAGAAGTTCAACTGCAATGACATGGCTGCTCACAATGATGTCTTCCACTACATGGACGAACAGGGTCGGCGGCAACAGCGCCGCAGAAACGAATGCCCGCAGTGCCGGTGGACCGCCGGCGACTGGAATCGATGGCCTCGTTTTAGACCGTAGTAGTCACATGGTAGAATCCCCATAAAGACGGAATCGACCTCCTCCTCCAGTACTACCAATACATGTACCGGTAGGAGTGACAGCCGAAGCAAGTGACATCGTTTTTAAAAAAAAATACATACTACTATTTGCCCGCCTCGTGGTGCTGATCACGGCAACGCAACTGGGCTACAATAGGGAGTTGTATACTGGCTTCATAGTCTGAAAGTCCTTTCATTTTCATATCGGATTCGAAGAGACTCGTACAGGTTGTCCAATGCCCTCCGTGTGGCAGCCTCAATAGTTGGAAGACCATAGAACTGGTCCAGGCGCCCTGGAAAAGTACACCCCATTGTGATTTTTGGGAACAAATTTTTTGGCAGCACTCGCTTGCCCAGAGATACCATTAAGTTGGCTACCATAGGTGTATGATACATGTACAGGTGGGAAACGACTGTGGGATAAGATCCATGGATTTCAATCAACCCCCTTCTAAATATTTTGCCATCCACCATGTTCTTGCTAGGGTCAAATCCTACCAAAGAAAAGAGCAAGAATGCACATATGATGAGAGCGAGAAAGGAGTGTGAACGAGTGGAAGGACAGCATTGCCAGGCCATCGGTATCACGTCTGCCTTAAATACTCTATTGTACTCACCCTCAAACTCAGCAATCTGTACATTGCCTTTTCTCACTACCTCCAGGTTGGGGAAGTAGGCCTGTGACCCATAGTACAGTGCCATGAATATTTCCTTGGTCTTTCTATGACATTTGAAGACACCTTTGTCGAGTTTGGTAATATCAAGTACCACCAGAGAATTGCCAATCTCCAAATCAAAATCAAAGGAGAGCACAATACCTTGAAAGTCTACAAAATTGTACTTCTCAATAACCCTCTTGCCCTCTTCGATAGAATTGACAATATTGTACTCTTTCCTGTAGGCTTGAAGGTTGAACACACGATTCACAGCACAATCCAAGTCACCCTGTGAGAATATGGCCAAATGAGCACACATCATGTCGGGAATGCTGTCTAATTCCGGACTGGCTTCCACTGCTCGCTTGATCGCCAGTGCCCATTCCCGCTCTTGATCCGAAATCTCCATGAATTTTGGGTCTGCTTGGACGGTCACAGAGTGTGGTAGTAATGGCTGTACTTCCTGATCCTGATCCCCAGTGGCAGCTTCTTCATCACCGCCTTCATCTCCTTCATCATCCCGTTGATTCTCATCCGTTCCACGAACAGGGACTTCATTGTTGTTGTCATCAGTGCCTTCTTGATTTGGTGAATTCTTCTGGAGATCTCTCTCACTGCCATTGTGAGATTCTGTGGTATTGGTGCGATCCATTCTACGTAAACAGGAATGTGGTTGGGGAAAATTTCTGATGGGTAGCACGAAATGGAGTGCTTCGCAGTGTCGCAGATCTCGAGCTGTTGCCGTTTTTCCCCTTTTGAGAGAAAGACGATAGCTGTGTCCTTACCTTTGAGGAAAGAGTGCCACGAACAAAAAGCCGTGGCAAGTGGGGAGTGGGGGTTCTTGTGTACATGTATGTATGCATACAAGACATTGTACAGTACTCAGTTCTCGACAACTCACAGCCGTACTTGAACCTGTACTCAGTATGAGTAATGAGTACAACAGTAGTCTAGCTAGCTTCAAGTAACAGCACTGCATCTTTAAATCTGATTGATTCTTCTTGTCAATTATTGTTCAATAATTGTTCTTCTTCGGAATACCGTATGGGCTTTTCGAAGAGCCTGTGACGGCATGTACCGGTGGCAAAAAGAACACAGAAGAACAGTTGTTCGACGGCCGGTATTATAATAGTATCTTCCACATCACTGGTAGATCTTCAACAATAAGTCAGCGGGAGCTGCGATACCTCGGCAGAAAGACAGATAGAAGAAGGAGGATCATGTTCGAGATTGCTAGAAACGGCCCAACAGAGAGAATACGGAACAACAGGGAGAATATGCAGTAGATTCCAGTACATTCTCTACACAGGGTGGTATACACCCTTTTTGGTCTGTGCGCCCACCCATTTGCACAAATCATACTGTATGCAGCTCTGTGTACATTTCTACTGGAGCTCTACTGATATTCTCCCTGTAAGTCCAATTCTCCCTGTTGGGCCATCCGTAGATTGCACCCATCTTTCAAGCCAGCCCTGGCGACAACACCCGACTACGTCGTGTGTTGCCGCCCGGTATCATTCATTCCCTCAGTGCAACCTTCTTTATTAAGCTAGCCCTGGCGACAACACCCGACTACGTCGACTACGTCGTGTGTTGCCGCCCGCTACTCTATAATTTACCAGCTGCCATTCCCTTATTGTAACTCTAACCTTTACAGCTCCTGCTGGCTTATTGTGCTGTTGTGCTGATTGCACTAACCTTAAATATTAATGATTTATTCCTACCCCTAACTTGTATTGAACCATCAATGTTCAGTTTTGTTGGCTTATGACTATCTCTATCCTTGTACTTTGGCTTCACCAGAATAGGAAATAGGAAATAGAAAATAGGAAATAGGAAATAGAAAATAGGAAATAGGAAATAGGAAATAGGAAATAGCATTAAAGGGGTTGAGAACTCAGGCAGTTTACCTGCCGAGGTAAAGAATCATTATAGGGGCGGGTTAGAGTAAGGAAATTATCTACAAAAAGAATTAATAAGTCAAGCTTCGAGGGATACTAGACCGCACTGACGAAAACTTTGATAATCTCCTTCGACTGCTGGGGAAGCATTCGCGAGATGGCCCGCCGCTGCGTTGATGCCTCGTCGATGCGCTCTGTGGCGCAACAAGATGAAAAACGCTCCTCAATGTTGACTTGACCGGACGGTAATACGACCTCCCTCCACTACAGGAATGACCGAACCACTCACCTGAACTTTGAGGTTGTTGGCATGTTCCTTGGTGTCAACTCGCACTCGCAAGAGGGACGGGCGTCCCATTTCATGGCCTTGCCCAACGGTAAACGTTTTGTCCTCATCACGTGATGATTGATCGAGAAACCCGGTATGAACCGCCCAGCCCGCAAAACACCCACAGGCACTCCCCGTGGCAGGATCTTCGGGCACGGCCATTTCGGCAATCATGGATCGAGCCGAAATGGAATGGGACGCATCACGGCCTTCCTTAGTGACTAGATAGATCCCAACGGCACCCCAGCGGTGGCAAAAGGGAAACATGGTGGGACCCGGATGATGAATGGTTTGCAACTGTGGCAAGGATTTGACGGCCACAACCAGGAAACAGGTCCCTCCCGTAGAAAATACGTGAGCTGGATATTTGGGATCGAGCGCGTCCATGTCGCAATCGAGTGCTTGGGCAACCTCTTCTAAGTCAATACTAGCATTCTTCTGTTGCATTTCTAATTTGGGAGGTTGTTGTTCCATCCATAGACAACCATCGGCTTTGTCCTGTGAGACTGGAATGGTCCCTCCTTGGCACTCCAAGAGGACCGACTTTGTTGTTGTTCCATCATCTCTAGGAAGCAACCGTTGCAAGGCGTGATAGGCCGTCCCCAAGGTGGGATGTCCGGCAAATGGAAGCTCGCAAGTTGGTGTAAATATGCGGTATCCAAAACGATGTACATATTCCGTTGTTGCTGCTGGCTGCTTTGATGGTGGCAGAATGAACGTGGATTCGGCATAGTTCATTTCCTTGGCAAGCTGCTGCATTTGCTCCGTGGTGAGATCTTGACACGCCGCTCCCGAGAACACGGCCAGTTGGTTTCCCGCAAACTGTTTGGCGGCAAATACATCGTAGGTTGAGACATCAATGGTGACGGAGCCGTCTGCTGCTTGAGCCATTGTTTTGATTGTTTCACGGTGTGTGTTGTTGCGACTGACCTTTGGATTCCAAAAAATGAGAGAGAGAGAGACACCATGCATGCACCTAGTCTGAACCGCCGTCCAGATCATCACGGAAACACGGAAACAGTTGGATCCCAAATGAAGCCAGCACGTTTGGTAAGGAACAATCAGGACTGCAGTCCAGTCAAACATGCTCCTTTCAAGAAGGATCCTGCTGAAGATTGAAGACTCAAGGCATCAAGGACATCATGCATGATGCCTGACAGAACAAGGGTTTCAGATAGATCATTTTCAAATGGTGCGGGTGTGATTTGTTTTCAGGCGGTCTTGACCAGTTCAACTGGAATGATCCAACAGTGTAGGCCGAGTTGGAGATTTACACTAGCTGACCTTTCCGTTTGAATACTACAGATTGAATTCTTCATCAGTCTTCTGGATCTCTAGTTCTCTAGCTAGCTAGTTCACTAGACTGCTGTTTGACAATTACTTGGAATTATCTTTGTATCCTTCACCACCATCCACGGCCACACCGGCATGATCGATGGGTTTCTGAATCATTTCTCCTCGCGGCAAGACTTCTACCAGATACCCGTCCGGATCCTTGACAAATGCCAATCCTTTCATCCCACCACTATTGGGCGTTTTGGTGAATTCACAACCCAGCTCGGCAAATCTCGCACATGCTTCGTAGACATCCGGTACGGTGATTCCCAAGTGTCCAAAACCGCCCTTGACGTTCTGTCCATCGGTAGTTCCGGTGGAATCGGCATTTCCAGTGTTGTATACCAATCCGTCTTGCGTTTCACTGCCGTAATTCCACGTCAATTCAATACAACCGGGAGTGTTCATGCAGAATTTCCATTGCTCTTCTTTTGACGAAGGAATGTCAGAGGCATCCACGGGCGCCACAAAGTACACGTTGAATTCCCATTGTGGAAACTCGCGAAACATGACCAATCGAAAGCCCAAAATGTCGCAATAAAATTCCAAACTCTTGATGGGATCCTTGACACGAACCATGGTTTGCTGCATCACATACTGTTCCGTACCGGCGGGGCGACTGCCCGTGACAAACCGCGAGACATCGGGTTGATCCGTTGTGCTGCTGCTCAGGGAAGAAGAGTGGCGGTGTGCCGGTCGAGACACAGTATTGTGGAATGCATGGAACGTATCCAATCGAGTGGCAGATGCCAACAGGAACAGCCAAGGGCGACTAATAATAGGGAATCTCATCATCTATCTTCGTCTTCGCGGAAAATGTCATGTTTGTGGAGCCAAAAAGATCGGTTGATGTGGACCAAAAGATCTTTGTTGGAAACGACTTTCATGACGTCTCAAACTGGAATGAACGGGTCATGAGCTGAAACAACGAAGGAAAGGGGAATGACCACAATCGGGAGTCGGGAACACAACAGTTATGTTCTTCTGTGGTCTTGCAGGCTCTTACTTCAATGAAAAAGTCGTAGATGCGAAAAAGAATAAGTGTGACAAGAAGAACCAATCAAAGTAGTGGAGTAGGCCTTTTATTTAAATTAAAATAGCTAATGGACTGACTACTCGAGAACAGTAGACTACTGTTCTACTGTACCTGGTACCTCATACCGGTACAGCGGTTGTAAGTTGCTGAGTGCTGCCTTTAGAAGTTTACTCCTTCCTCATCAAAGGGAACAAGGGAACCAAACAGCCACACTATGCATAGCTAGCTAACGGTAGGAGTGCGGGGTAGGTCAAGTAAGTCAGAGTCTGAAATAAGAAACCGCAATTCAAAGGCACTCCATCACTCCATTACATACATGTACAACTGATTTTTGTTGTGCTGCCCATTAACAATTCTTTCCACCCACATTCATGTTAACGTGCACGGTTGGGTCTAGTTAGGTAATGGATCGCCCCAATACCAGTACCACAGAGTCTCACAATGGCAGTGAGAGAGATCTCGAGCTGAATTCACGAAATCAAGAAGTCACTGACAACGAGGAGAGCCAACCCAACAACGACAATCAAGTCCCTGTTGCTGCAACGAATGAAAATCAACGGGTTGAAGGCGTTGATGAAGAAGGAGCCACAGAGGATCATCCTCGTGTGCCATCACTACCACCATCTGTGACCGTCCAAGCAGACCCAAAATTCATGGAAATTTCGGATCAAGAGCGGGAATGGGCACTGCAGATCAAGCGCACAGTGGAGGCCAGTCCTGAATTAGACAATATTCCGGACATGATGTATGCTCATTTGGCCATATTCTCACAGGGTGACTTGGATTGTGCTGTGAATCGGGTGTTCAACCTTCAAGCCTACAAGAAAGAGTACAATATTGTCGATTCTATCGAAGAGGGCAAGAGGGTTATCGAGAAGTACAATATTCAAGACTTTCAAGGTATTGTGCTCTCCTTTGATTTTGATTTGGAGGCAGGCACTTCTCTGTTGGTACTTGATCCTACGAAACTTGACAAAAGTGTCTTCAAGTGTCATAGAAAGACAAAGGAATTATTCATGGCACTGTACTACATGTCACAGGCCTTCTTCCCCAACCTGGGGGTAGTGAGAAAAGGACATGTACAGATAACTGAGTTTGAGGGTGAGTACAATAGAGTATTTAGGCAGACATGATCCCAATGGCCTGGCAATTGTCTCCTTCCACTCGTTCACACTTCTTTCTGGCTCTCATCATATCTGCATTCTCGCTC
>CAICTM010001442.1:0-29160 GCA_903772945.1 Seminavis robusta | reverse complement strand
TATTTTCCTGTCCTCAGAAAGACCACTTCTACTCCTTCACCTGTGCCAATAGTGCCAGGTGTCGAAGGAGTGAAACAAAAGCAACAGCCTTCGGCGCAATAGTACACTTAGATAAAAAAAAAACTATTAATCAATGTGTGAAACTGAAACTGTATCTTTTGGTGTGAAGACATTGTTACTGGTACAGTACTGGTACGGTATGTGAGGGAAGGTTAGTAACGAAGAGTTTACTGTTAGTGGGAAGAATGCATGAGTAGACTCGACTACGTGCAGGACAGCCTGCAGAGCAAACCAACTGAAAGGAAGGAGGGCGGAGACTGGATCAAAAGACAACGACTGCGGTACAGTAGCCAGGGGTAGAGTTCAAGGGCGTCACTACCGGTACTCGTCATCGTACCGGGGTAGATGCAACGTTTGTTGCCTTACGGATGCAGCCAGCGACATTTACAGAAGTACAGCTATACCCTGCATGTACTGGTAACTAAACTGACACAGCTCCCAATACCTGGAAGACACAACCAAAACATCCCAAGATGCAATTACAGCATGTACAGAGAAGATCACAATCGCAATCATTGTCCAATGCGGAACATCCACTCTCACATCCCAGACAGCATAATTGGCAACAACTGTGCTGACCATGAGGGTCACAACCTCCAGCCGGACAATAAATGCAACAATCAATGCAACAATTGCCACAAAGATTATCGTCAAAGCGCTCCTTATTGCCCAGTTCCCGTTCTTTGGCGCGAGCCAATTCTTCATTCAACCATACCGATTTTTGTCTGATGCTATCGGTTTGTTGCTTTCCAGTGGTCCTGGCAGCGACAATGGTCACTTGGTCCGGGGCTTTGGCAATCACTTCTCGTAGCTGATGGGGTGTTTTGTTTTCCGTACTGACTCCATTGACTGACAGGATGCGCATGCTTTGTTCCAAGTTGGTGGATTGAGCAATGAGCCCATTGCCATTGAGACGACTGACAAAAACTTCGCCATTGCGATCGGTCCTCAAATTGATGCCCACAGGGAAGCTAGGTGTCGGCTTGGTTACAGTCGCTACAACCACAATTTCGTCTTCGTCCTCTCGTTCCATGGACTGGAGAATCGGTGCATTTTGTGTTGCCGTTGCTGTTGTTGTCGGTAGAGTGATGGTGGGGATGGCATCACCACGGTGGTTCATTTGCTGGGCATTGGGTTCTGTAAGAATCTCAACCACAGTTGTCAGGGGAATCTCAACATCTTCTCCTGGTGCGTTGGTGGAAGATGGTGCCGTTGCCGTTGCTTCTTTAATGGTCATGGTGGGGCTGAGGGGATCTATTGGGTGTGGTAACTTGCGTGCTTTGGCTGAGGCTAAATTGTGACTGTTGTACGTAGCTAGCTAGGTTGTGGCTCGTCTGCAACTGAGTACAGCATTTGTAAATGGCAGACCTCTGATCATTTTTCAAAATTTGAAAAGTTGTCTAGGGCTTTTTGGACAAGCCATCCAGCTCTTGTTGCCTCGAAGATTTTGTCGAACCTGACACTTCACATGTGCGGTACTACATGTATGTTCATGTGGTACCGACGATTTTGGAGTACCGGTACCATCGTACGGAAAGGCTGGCTTAAATACATCTTTTCCATAAATCCTGCTTTGCAATCAATATCTTGACTTCAAGGGAGGAGTATTGCTCTGCGATGCACATGTTTATTACAGCGGCTTTCTCAGAAAGACCAAGGAAGAGGTGCACGTTCATCTCGATCAGAGCGGCAACCATTGCATCCACCCATTTGTCTCGTGGAGGTCGCCATGGCCGTTTGTGTTCAAGCCAGCATGGAATCGTCGTCCAGCAAGGAGAATCGAGAGCATTTGAGTTGGAGAGACTTGGTCGAGGTCATCTTTACCAAGTTTGTCACGGGGCCGCGTGAGAAAGAAGAGGTGCCTCTTCCACAACCGATGAAAGTGATTGGGGCGGGCTTGGGTCGAACGGGGACTTCTTCCTTTGTGGTGGCTCTACAGAGGCTTGGGTTAAAATCCTATCACTTTCAAGACGGAGTCGTGGACACACCGGGGCGCCATTGCGATCGTTCACCAGAATGGACGCGGAAATGTGGAAGAAATTATTCAGGGGATATCCACACGGCAGACTATCCCACATGTCTCCTGTATCGAGAATTGATGGAGGAATACCCAAATGCTTTGGTTGTCTTGACGGTCCGTGGAGGGGGAAATGAACAAGAGGAGGCACTCTCGTGGGCTAAAGCATGGAAACGGTTCTGCATGCCAGTCATGTCACGGGGAAACGAATGCCCTGGAGATGGCTATTGCGCAAATTTCATCAACTTGGAGAATGGTATTTACCAAAGGTACCTTGGGACCCCAACACAAAACTTCCAGAAAAGAATGCCATGGCCATGGCTTATCTTTCGTGCTCGCGATGGTTGGAAACCACTGTGCGATTTTTTGTCTCCGGTTGACCCCATTGTCTGGGAAAATTGTCAAACGCTCGTTGGGACACCTTACCCGTGGGTCAATGACAAGGATGAGATTGCACGTGCAGAACTCGTGTTTTGGACTGTGGCTGTTGCATTTGAAGGAATTTTGTGGTTGCTTGGATTTGCTTTGATTTGGTTCCTCTCAAGGCAGTTGCGACGAGGGACAACAAGAGATAGATCCAAAGAAGACTGAACTTGGACACCAGCAGTTTTTGGGGAAGAGCACGAGCTGCGACAAGAGTTTATAAAAAACAATCATGTTTATCAACGCCGGGTACCACAGTTCCCTCCGGTCAAGGTCACCTCTACATTTGTAGAACAGACCCAGGACATTGGTCCTTGTTTGGTCCTGCAAACCTGCTTGTACAAGCGATAAGTTACGTCTTTGGGTGCCTTGACCTTCTGTTCCTTTTTGCTCTCCCGATATTGTAGTGGTACGGTCCACTACATACCCTATCTAAACTGGCACAGCTCCCAGTATCCCAAGACACATTCACAGCAGGATTCATCACAGAAAAAGTTGCACGCACTCGTGCAGCAGGAATCACAGCCACCGCAGAGAGCGTCGCACTCATTGTCCAATGTGGAACATTCAAGCCCAACGGTATCTAAACTGACACAGCACCCAGCAGCCCACAGAAACAATCACAGCAGGATTCACCACAGAAAAATTCGCACCCATCACTGCAGCAGACATCACAGACAGCATCACAACCATCGCAATCATTGTCCAATGCGGAACATCCACTCTCACACCCCAGACAGCATAATTGGCAACAACTGTGCTGACCGTGAGGGTCACAACCTCCGGCAGGACAATAAATACACCAATCGGAGCAAAAATAGCAACAAAGACAAGCATCATCAATGCGCTCTTTATCGCCTCGCTCCAGTTCCCGTTCTCTGGCTCGAGCCAATTCTTGATGTTCCCGTTCTTTGGCTCGGGCCAGTTCTTGATTTAACCGAACTGATTGTTGTCGTATACTAGCAGTTTGTTGCTTGCCCGTACAGTACGACTGTCACTCTTGGTTGTTGATTCGATTCGATTCGATTCGATTGAGATTCGATTCGTTTCTTGTCGTCAAGGCAGCAGATCTAGCTACTGTAGCTAGCTGCTGTAGTTTGGAAGCCTTTCTTATTAGACACATGACACCATGGTGTTTCTGGCAGAATGGAAGCCAACGAAGAAGCATCCATAGGAAGAAGCTGTTCATCCTGCCCCCTCTGCCCTCTGCAACCAATCCTCTCCATTCTTCCCTCTCTAAGGCATAGTAGTCGTAACAAAGGACAACATTTGGTGGTCGCCATGGCCGTTGGTGTGTATTCTTTAGGTGATGTGGTGGAAAGAGCATCTAAGCGGTCACATGCCGTCCCATTTCAGGCATTCGACCCAAAACTCAGCCCATCCAGCAAATGTTGGCATCTTCTCGCCTCGTTCTAGCATTAAAGAAACAAGGAAATCAAATGCCAAAAGCTCTTGGGCCCAGATTGCCTCATTCCCACCCTCAAACTCCAATATTCGTTTCTGGACTTCATCTGGTAGGCATTTACCCCCTCCGCACTGCCCAAGCAGCCACCGCTTCTCACGGACCAGCGACAACCAGCCTTCGGCATAGACTGCGGGCGAGTCCTGGGGCAAATTGTAATGATTTGTGGCCAACACTGCCCTCCCCAATGCTCCCAACCGGGCCTTGAGGTCGTTGCAATACCTCTTTTTGGTCCAAAAATGTGAATAAAAGAAAACGAACTTAGTCCGGAAAGCTCTGTAGACAACCACTATATCATTTTGAAGCTGCGTGGATAGAAAATGAAATATATCCACTCGCATCTTGAGTGCCGACAAAACAAAATCCTTGTCTTCTGTAAGGTGTTTTGCGACATGCACCCAGTTGCGATGCTGTGCTTCCACAGCGAACAATGCAACCTTTCTGTCTCCTTGGAGTTCTGACGAAGCAAATTGAAGTGTTTCACCGTGCCCGCGCCGTAATGACATCAACACCACTTTTCTGTTTGCTTTTAGCTGGTCTGCAGCAAATTGGATGGAACGAGGGTCCTGTCTTACTGCTACCAGGACGATATCACGGCTGGCCTTTAGCCTTTCTGACGCAAACTCGAGACTTCCACCACAACTTTCCACAGCCGCCATGACTATTTCCTCGTCGTCATTCAAAGGCTCGGCCGCCCACTGCAAGCACCATGGATACGGCGAAGCCTGGACCGCAGCCATTACCAAATGTCGATCAGCACGGAATTTCTCTGGAAGCAAATCCAACGCCATGCAATTCTGCTTGACAGCTTCCATGGCAATTTCATAATCATGTCGAAAGGATTCATCGACGAATTCCAAGGCATGAGGCAAGTTACTCCATGCGGCAAACTGCTCCCGCCTCAACATCACCGCCTCCAACACAAACTGCCGATCGCACTTGAGCCGATCGCTAGCAAACTCAATGGCTGATAATGACGCTTTTGTGGCTGCCAGCATTACTTCTGGATCATCTCGTAGTTCCGGCGACGCAAAATGGAGCTGTTGGGACCCATACCGGAAGGAAGCCAGGAGGACACACTGTTTATCGGACAAAATTTCCGGCGAGGCAAACTGAAGCGTCAAGCCACAACCATAGTCGAAAGTTTCCATGAGAAAGTCTCGATCCGCCAAGAGATCAGGGTTCACAAATTCAATGATTTGCCAGCAGCGCTTCATCAGTCTCTTGATGACGACGGGGTCGCTGCGAAATCTGGGTGTGGCCCATTCCATGACTGCGCGGCATAAATTCTCATTGCGAATGGCAGATCGGATAAACTTCTCATCATCCTGAAGCTGAGGATATCGGTAGAGGATGTAGGGGTCCACCGAGATGGCTGCAAGCAGCCTCCTTCTATTTTCCAAGTCCATTGCTGTCTTCTTGTGCTGTTTGTCCTTCGGATGAGGATTGAGTTGGATGCTGAACACGCTGAACATGCTGAACACGCGGAACACCAGAATCGAATCAGGACTGAAGACACTTGAACCCTACAGTACCGTACCGCATTTACGGTACCGTATAGTATATGGTAGCGTACCGGTACCGGTACGGTATCGCACCGTTACGGCATACCGTACCGTATCGGTACCCATACCGTAAGCAGGTACTGTGCCTGTTACCGTATCGGTACAGCACCTGTTTCTCAAAGCCAGTGGTAGCTTTTTTCTCTCGGAGACACAGCTACAGTACACTGTGCAAAGTTAGAAATCTCTAACTTGATCTGCAGCAACCATGCAGTCCAAGGATGTTGTGACAAGAACGGTCGAAGCCAATGCCCAGGAAGTGAACCTAGCATTCCTTAAATTTCGAGCATGCAGTGGGGCTTGAAGCTGCCAATGTCCACAAACACACCAGTTGCCTTCATTGTCCAAAGAGAGCCTGGTCCGACGCTGTGGGTACCGCTAACAACTTTTTCGGAGAGACACCTGCAGTAACCATGCCAAGCAAGGAGGTTGTGACAATAACGGTAGCCAATTCCGAGGGCTACAGTATGGAATCAAGAGCAGTGACCCTGGAAGCTGCCAATGTTAACAGATGCACCAACCGCCTGCATTGTCTAATAAAGACAGCCTCTATAAATCCAAGCCTCTGCATGCGAACTAAACTAACGGACAGGTTGGTTTGGACCGGCAGCAAAGATTTATTTGATGATCATTGCAAGCGGTGTAAAAGGTTGTTTGAGCCAGTCAATCAGTCTTTGCCGAAAGATACTTTTGGATCTTCGAAGAATCGAATAGAGAATCCAGGCATCACGATTGAGCCATCAGCAGCCATCAAAAATAGATCCTTCTTCCAAATGGTGGGCGTCAAGCCAAAGAAGCATTCTTCGCGAAGTCCAAACCATATCTTTGTTGGAGTCGAAGAATCAAATCAACACCTTTCTCACAACATTTGCCATCTGGAGAATAAAGAAACAAAGGTATCCTTTGAAAATAACAAACAACTAAATCTTTTATCACCATGAAGTTGATTGGAATGCTCCTTGTCTCCCTTGGAATGGCCATGGCCTTCCAACCTCAAGTCACTCGTCCCGCCGTGACATCCTCCTTGCAGATGGGTCTGTTTGATGGCATGTTCAAACCAAAGGCCAAAAAGGAAATTTTGCCAAGCACCCGAAAAGTCAAGAGCGACCGTTGGATTGAAAACATGTTCAAGGAGCCACTTCACGGCCATGGTACTGCCGAGAAGGAGTTGGATGACATGTACGCCGCCCAACAGAAAATGTTGGAAGAGCGCCGCAAGCTCTTTGGCAGTGCGAGTGCTCTGCGTGCCAAGTACAGCAATCCTGCCATCGATCATCTTCGTGACATTCCCACCCATTCTCATGATCCTGCCATGCTCAACAAGAAGGAAGACGATGCCATGTACGTGGATGATGATGAAGCCGGTGACGACAGCGCAGGATTCAACTTTAATCCCTTCAAGAAGTCCTCCAAGTTCTCGCCTTAAGATAGCTTTATTCGAGGGGTACAGTGTCCAGCCCGAACTCAATGCTGCAATGCAACATTTGATTTATTACACACGCATGCAAAAAGATTTCGGTCTCCATACACAAGAACTTTGAACCGTCGCTCACACAACAGCTATAACAAACCTACAGGCCTACTTCCATGGTGGTGCGGTTGCGTTCCATTCGGAGCATTGAAAGAAAGGATACGGGATGAAAGAAATGAAATAATCTACTAGTATTTTGTTTTTCTGCTCCAATTTTGCTGTTTCCTTTTCATTTCCTTTTGATTGCCGCTACTGTGGGTATAGCCAGGAGAATCTGTGACCGACGCTTCGTGCTTGACTCGCTTATTTCCCTTTCGTTGGACTGGATCCCACAGACCATTTCCCGGGTGCAGCCCAAAGACCGGGGCGTTCATTCAACAGACCAAAGAGCACGCCGACTTGTGGGTAGTCGACTTCCATGGATTCATCGTCTGCCACCTCTTCCAACAGACGAACCAGTGTCTCCAGCTTTAGTTTTTCGCCTTGAAGTTGTCCCCGCCCAAAGCGATTCAGCGTGACATAGTACTCAATCTTCTTTGCATCATCAGACATATCTGACACCCATGATGCTGTATCCAGCTCAACGAGAGTGACATTCTTGGCGAGCGTCTTGGAGAGACTCTCAGTTGGTTGCCAAGAAGGCGAGCTGCGAAGCAGTAGCTGTTTCATGGCGTTGTTCTTGGCAAGCAATGTCGAGATTCCTTCCATATCAACTACGCAAGCTGACTTTACGATGAAGCTTTCCAGCCGATTCTTCTCCAACGCTGCACCGAGCACCTCCATGACATCTGGCGGGCTCCAGCCATCCTGTTCTGTAATGTAATCAGCCTCTTCGAGCTTGAGCTTTCTGAGAGAGAGACAGTCTCCAATTAGTTGCAGCAAGAGACCCTTTACCCAAGCCATACTGAGGTTCGAGTTGTACAATGAAAACTCCTCCAGGACGCAGTCTGCTGGAAGTTCGTGAATACACCAACGACTCCCAATAGAAATAGCTGCCAAGGAAAGGGTTGTGATTACCGAGGATGAAGAAGCAATGAATTGGCTGAAGTCAGCTGCATTTTCCAAGGTGAGAGGACCAAAGGATAGCGACTCGAGAGAAGGTCTATTCTTGACAATGTCATTGCAAAGCTGGATGACGATGTCTGGGTTATCATTTGCTGGATCATTTTCTGGCTCTTCCACCGAAAATTTCAATTCCTTGAGATCTTTGCTCTTTTCGACAATATCTTGCATGATGTGATACCAGCCGTCGCGATTCAAACACTCCGGTACAAGAGGAATGTCCAATTCTTCAAAGGTGTGGCCGTGCAGGGCTCCAAGAAGTGCCTGGTAGACTTCACGTGGAATGTTCTCTTCAACTTCAAGGGTAAACTTGCTCATAGTCGGAAACAATTTGGATAGTGCCAGGACATGGCCAATCGTCAAATTCTGGTTTTCGAGACTGACGTAGAGCTCGTCGTCTGGATCTTCCTTTGCCGCGAATCTGTCGAACAGCAGTAGCAGTTTGTCTGCTGTCGTTGACTTGCAAACTATGGCATGTTGCACAAAAAATGATGTATTGACTGCATCTAGCAAGCCAGGATCTGCAGCAAGCAGGGCGTCCAGAGTCTCGCCAAGCTCGTGAATTGTTGGAGGTGCCAGGGTCTTGACTTCTTCGTCCTGCCAAATAGACATCAGCCTGTTGAAGAGAAGGTCAAGAGGGCTTGTACCACCATCATCGTCTTCAACGTCTGGTCCTGTAATGTAGTCAGGAAAAGAGTCGAGCAAATACGGTAGAACTCCTTCCGCACAAGGACCGTACAGGCAAGCGTCGGCGATGGGGTTTGGAGGTCGGTAGAAGTCATAAGAACTTTCCAAGCATGCTTGCAAATTGTCGCTATCACTGCAAGATGGTAAATAGTCTTTCATGATGCTGCATACTGCATGAACTGTTGCTAGGTCGACTTGAGCTTGAATGAAAAAGGATAGCACTGTCCGTTTAGAGAAAGCATCCCCAGCTATGCTGGGATGAGTCTTGAGCAAGAACAGAGCATGTTCTTTGGGGAACTCGTTTCCACCAGATCCGGGTTTTTTCAATGCCACCTTTTTGAAGATTTTGCCAAGTCGTTTTGTCGCCACCTTTCGGCTCAAAGTCTTCGCACTGGGTCCGTACTGTCCTCGATGCTCGGCCGCTTCTTGTGTCTTTCGTTTCTTCAACTCCTCTTCGAGCTCCTCCACAGTACACTCATGGAGGAGCCGCTTCGTGCCCTGCTTCTTTGTCGCTCGCGCCATCACGCAAGTGTCGTTGTGCTGGCTACCGTATGGATACAATCGCTTGCCGTACCCGGTAAGATTGGAGAAAGAGAAATATAGACTAGTCTACTGTATTGCACTACTAGTCAGTCCTACCGTACCGGTCTAGCAGTGCTGTCGGCCATTGTGGCGGGGAAAGGGTTGCCAAGTTGGCGGTTCCAGACCGGCTGTTGGAGAAAACACGGGCTAGCCCTAACCTTTTCCGGATTTTGCTCGCCTTCGAGTTCGTATCGAAGTCTCCATTTACATGTATTTTGGTTTCTCAACCGACTGTCATCTCGACTTGCACCATGATGGGACTTGTGCTTTCCGTGCTGACAATGCCGCTTTGGCAGTTCCTCTGTGGCTTGGTGATCCTTCCCACCGTTGTGGCGTTTGTCATTCTCGTCTTGTGCTTCAAGGACGGTGGCGAAACGTTTCGATCCAATTTGAGTCTTCGCGACCAGGAGCAGCCGGAGGAATGGAAAACCTCGTTGCTCTTCACCTTGTTTGTCTACTGCAAGTTCCCACTGTTGATCATGGCAAACGCTGGAATGGCCCTACATGAGCATCTCGACGGTGTGGTCCGAAACGTTGTTGACGACTTGGTGTTCGACGACGCGCGCCCTTACAACGACGAGGACGACGACACGACGGTCCTCCAAGGCGACGACAACGAAGCGAGCCTACAAGACGATGCCAGTTCCCTTGAAGTGAACGAAGCAGAGTCGGAGCAAGAGCACGACGAAGAAGAAGCAAGCGCAGAAGAGGAGGTGGATCTCCACGGTGACTGGGAATTCTACATTTCCATTGCCGCGATCGATCAAGCCCAATGGGAACGTCTCATCCAAGAACTGTTGCAAGAAACGACGATACAAGATGCCTTGCAGCTCTTGGAAACAGATGGCAAGCATGACTACCAGCAAGTCAAGGCTCTGTGGAAGCGCAAAACACCATCCACGACATTGGCCGACACGGACGGAAACGAAGCCGACCTCCGAGCATTGGCCGAATCCTACATTTCAACGGCATTTCATTGGCTGTTTCTCGTTGGCGGTGACAATGGAAAGCCGTCCAAGTGGCAGCTACAAAAGGCAATGAAACAGGGTGCAGATTGGAAGGAGAACTTTTCCCGCTTTTGGGGTCCGTTCCCCGAATACATTTTCGCCATTGAAGCTTGTGCCAATTGTGGAAAGCACGAAAGTGAGGATGAAACGCAACTGTTGAGCTGCGCTGCCTGCATGATGGCCCTGTACTGTGGCGCCACTTGCCAGAAAGAGCATTGGAAGTCGACTCACAAGATCGAATGCCGCAAGAATCGTCGTGAATGAAAACGTCGACTCCCAAACGACGCCAGGATGCAGAGGACGGTACGGGAAAGTCGACAATCAATCAACTGCGCGGACGGGGTGTCGACGTGCCAGCCAGCTGATATCACGTACCGTAGGGCGATGAGAAAGACGAGCTGAACTTGTCTCTTTGTTTCGGAAGCTCTTGGCGATATGGTAGTATACTAGTAAGGCGTTCAATCAAATGTTATATGTCTATTCTATACTGTAGATTTGTTGCGTCCAGTAGTCTTCTTCCTGGGCACACTCTATGAGGTCTAATGGCTACTCCAAATGGCTTGTGCTCCAAATGGTTCTAGTTTGAGGCAGAGCTGCCGAGACCACGTCGCATCTTTCCATGGTCCTTCTCAGTGTTGCGGAGTTCAGAGACTGTACCGCTGATATCAATTGGGGGATTGGTGTCGGACACAAAGTTGGCGGGGTCTTGTGTAATGTCATTGCAGATACAATCCACATTGGGGTAGCTGTTGTTGTCATCCCACAATAGATACACAAAAGCACGGCAACATCCTCCTGTCTTTGTGCTGGCAGCATTGGTTGCACAGACACTGTCACTCTCAGCATTTGTCTTTTGTGCTTCTGTAATGGAAGACCATGGGATGCAGGGCCTGATCTCCTTCAATCCTTCACTTTCAACATTCCCATTGCGACCAGAAGGTTTCTTTTGAAGCATGCGATTGTTATCCTTCTCAGCATCATCTTTGCTATTGGGAGTTGGTTCCTCAAGCATGTGTCTGTTTCCGTTGTTGCTGGAAAATGGTGGAAGTGTGGATGGAACAAAGCTGGCTGGATCCTGTGTCATGTCATTGCAAATGCATGGAACATAAGGATAGCTGTTGGTAGTATCCCATAGCAGCCAGTGGTAGTCACGACAGCACCCACCAGTGGATGGAGGGTTACTGGCGCAGCTATGCTGTGTTTGGGGGTTTGTCTTTTGTGCCTCTGAGACAGAAGACCAGGGGACACAAGGCTTTATCTCAATCAATCCATCTCTTGCTACACTTCCTTTGTTGGATTTTAGAGCTCGAAGCCTTCTTGGTTGAATTTCATGGTTGTCTTCAACCGCAATCTTGGCTGAAGCACCCTTGATTGCAGAAACAGAGTTGGGAACACCTGCTGCTGCCAAGATGAAAAAGGGAAGGCTCATTTGGATCTTCATAGTAGATTTTTCTGTTTTTTTGTGTTTCTATTTCTGTTGGTTTTGTGTTTGTGTTTGTTGCTGTTGGTTTTTGTGAGCCTATTGTGCACGATAAACACTACTAGTACATAGATCCAGCTAAAAAGCTGCTGGCTTGAAGGAAAGCTAGCAAGCATGTAACATCCGGGCACTTTGCGTGTTGATAACTTGACTCTTGCTTTGCTGGATTCATTCAACTTGTTATTTAAGAAAAGTGAAACGTGGTTTTACATTGTAAGCTCTGTGCATGCTGCTTGGGAGTCGCGCTTGGTTTGCCCTCAAGCTATGATAGCTACCGGTAGCTAGCTAGGTCCTAGCTAGCCACAGGTGTGCATAGATCTATTGTACTGATACCTACCGCCACTTACCGTGAGGCATCAAGCGAGGCCTTGTGGCATCTGATCGGTCGGTGGTAGCATTTCCTGCTGGATGTTCAGATTTGATTCTTCATGAGTGGCTCTGGAGCAGCAGGATGCTACAGTAGTAGCTATCCATCTCCAAGGCAAACTGCTACCCCCCTTCTTCTCACAAGCGGCGCTCAAAGTTTGTTTGACCGCCGCTTGTGGGCCTGTTGCCGTAGCTAGCTGAGAGTTGTTGGTCTCCACAGGCATAAGGAATAGCACCTCAGTGTTACAGGCCCAGTCTAAAAGTTCTACATTGTGTAGACCTCAGTGGCATCTGACTGTGTCAATCGTGCCGACGGTGGAAAGCGTTAAGGAGGCCTTGTGGGAAGTGGGAGGTGCGCCCAAAGATTTGCGGAGTGAACTTGTAGAAAAATCTTTGGCGATGATGATGTTGTCAGGCGGTTGTCTTGCCTCTCCGACTATTAGTAAGGCATTGCAGAAACACATGCAACTGATGCAATGGAAAACTCACATGGTGGCAGGGTCCCGCTGTGGATCTGAAGGACCCGTTTCTTTTGAAATTTTGGTTCTGATCTTTGCAAGGATTGGCATTTGAGGACAGAAGGCCCCGTCCCGGATGTGAGATGGCCCACAACTTTCATGGAAGTCGCTTTATAAATAGCATCCCTCCACAATGGCCAGGAACAAGCTATTATTCTACACTTCTCTTGTGTTGTATATTCTCGTGTCCTCATCCCAAGCAGCTGCCACGAACAAGCCCTTGTTCGAACAGAACCAACAGAACGATGAAAAACATGGACACGGACTTCGTGGTCTGACTGGCAATCCCAAACTGCAGGATATGTCGATAGGTTTGGGAAATCCCAAGTTGAACTATGTTGCCGGAAAGACGCCAACCCGATTACCTACCCCATTGCCGACATCGCCACCAGTTCCAACCGTAAGTCCTGTTCCTCATCCCTCATCACACGTATTCATCGGCACCGCCACAGCCGAGTAATGTGGATTATAATGTGGATTATGATGTCATTCGAAGAGATCTCAAGCTTCTTATGGACAACCCCTCTTGGGATGATGGGTCGTTGGCACCGATTATCTCATCGACTACCTTGCACTCCCAACACTCTCCACCGTTCCAACAAATCTCTCATTTCCCCTTCCAATGACTCTTTGTAGGTAAGCCCTGCTCCTTCGGATCGGCCTTCAACTGTTCCGTCCGAAGCGCCCAGCCCCAGTCCTACACCGCCCCCTACTCCCATTCCGGTGCCAATAACCCCGGCACCGACACCATTGCCCACGTTCGCGGCAGCAACACCTTACTCAGCCTCCTGCAGCCAAGGAAGCCCGTTTTGGACTGACCCGACTTGGGCAGGTCGGGTCCAGTGCACAAGCACCACAGACTGCAGAAATACGCTTGTGCCAAACAATTGTTGCTTGGTAGACGTGTGTCTTTGTGGCTTCTTCCGGCCTGGATTCCAAGGTACGGATTGCATCCCGTGAGCTGTTTCGGATAGAGAATGATGCAGCCACTGAAACAAAGCTTGCTTACTCTACCGTAAACATAAACAGATGGTACGCTGTGTAGTAGATTGTGAATGGGAATGCTTGAGATAGCCATCATTACGTAATAGTCCACAGAAATGTACCAAAGACATGTTCAATTCATATCGCTCTTGAATTCATATCGCTCTTGACGTGGTTACTTTTCCCTTTCGGTTTAAATGCATTACAAGAGGCTGCTAGTTTCGATCTCAAAGACACGGCAACCATGATCCGTCGAGCCGCTGGCAAGAGTCAAAACATCACTGTTTTCGTTGCGTAGAGGTCGCCACGTCAACTTTGTAACGGTTGCCACATGACACATGCTCCCCGGCAAGCACTGGATCAGTTGGGGGGCTGCATCCTCGGTAGCCGACGAGTCAATGGGAATGGACCACAGTTCCATTAAACCAGACTCCAACCCGATCGCCAGCAGTGCATGGTTGTTTTGCGGCAGTGGTCTAGGCGCCAATGCCAGTGCCGTCACCGAATCGGGCTTTTGAGCATGATTCTGTGTAGCAGGAGCAAAGCTAAAGAGAGGCTCCATTGTCAGTTCATCGTCCTTGTCCGACAACTTCCATATCTTGATATTTCCATCCCGCGAACCCGACGCCAAGATGGTGGAATCATAGGGACAAAAGTGCACCGACCAAATGATGCGTTTGTGCGCCGTGTCCTTGGCCGCTGCCAGGTGGTACTGATTGCCGTCCGAAGAGCGTTTCCAGACGCATAGTCGACGGTCCTTTCCCGCCGACGCCAAGTATTTGCCTCCATCGGGTGAAAAGCTCATGGTGGCGACGGTTGACTTGTGCCCTCCCGACAAAACCTGTACGCATTCGCCATTTTGTGGATTCCAGATACGAATGGCGGCGGCATCCACATCACGTGCCTTGGTGGTGGATGCCACTAGTAGGAGCACATCGTCGTCTTGTTTGCCCAGCATTGCGGCTGTCTTGGCCTCGAGTGTGGACGTGACACAATAGAGTTCCGTATTGTGGCCAAACAGTTTGCGTGTTTCCAACCACAGCGACAATGCCCCCAAATCTCTCTCCAAAGGAAGATTGACAGTTCGACTCGCATTGTTGTTGTTGTCGTCATCTATCCCGTGTACATCTTCTTCGGCACCATCGGCCGCTGTGGCTTTATTACTCAGTCCCAGTGAAGGAATGTACGCCCGTTCGACCCTGTCGATGTTTTCCTTGTTGCTGCTGCTGTCATTCGTTCCTGAAATGGCTTGCAGGATCCGCACGGTGGTCATGGGTGCATCCAAGATTCGCAATTCCTTTTCGTCGGCTCCACTGACGATCCAGTGTCGATGGTCGGGTGACGACAGTGATGTAATGGCGGACAAGTTGTATCCGTGGACTTGCGGCCGGGCCACTTCGACCCATGCCGACTTTTTATTGTTGTTGGTTGAGTTGGTTTGTAGTGGCGCCCAGAGACGACATGTCTGATCCAAACTGACTGTGAGGAGGTACTCTCCAAAAGTCGATTCCCAACACAAATCGGTAATTCCATCAAAATGTCCCGTCAGACACGGTGTGGCGTTCCAGAAATGTGGATTATTGTTGCTGGAATGCCAAATGTGCAAGGCACCCCCGTACGCATGTCCCATCAACCAGGGCGGTTGAATAAGAACATTGAGATATCCCAAGAGCGTGGACCCGACGGATCCTCCCAGAATGCCTCCGGCACTGCCGACGCGTGTGACGGGGGTCCAAATGCCATCATCTTGCGACGGCGACCACAGATAAATGCTGCGATCCATACTGCTCGAGAGTAATATTGACGATGATGATTGTTGTGATGATAGTTGTTCTGATGATTGTGATGGATACCACTCGACCGCCGTGACGGGTCCTTCGTGTCCCAAGAGCAAGGCTTCCAACGACACACTGGTTTGATATGGTTGTTGTTCGTCGTGCCAGAGAATATCCATTCGGGATTCGTGTTCTTCAAAGTCTTCTTCATCCTCGACATCGACTTCGTCGTCATCCTCAAGGTTTTCGTCTTGATCCTCCTCGTTTGTCGTGGTTGTTGTTATGATTTCTGCCTTGACGGCCGTGGTGGTGAATTTCCACAGCCGAATCTTCCAATCCTGACTCCCAGATGCCAGCATGTACGAGCCATTCTCGGGTGACGACGATAGTGTTTGTTGCCACGCCAAGCACCCAATCCAATCTTCGTGTCCAGTGAGAGCTCCGCAGTAGTGAAATGGATGATTGTCTGTGGTTGTGCTTGCTGGTATAGGAATGGAATAAATCATGATTTTGTTGTGTCGGGGTGCCGCCGTTCCAATCAGTAGCAAAAGTGTCGAGTCGGATAGAGATTCCCATTGCACGGTACTGGCGGTATGGTGTGTCACTAGGGACGACCGATGGGTCTTGTTGTCATTTTGATAGGAGTGATGCGTGACTCCTGCCGACGAACAGGCGGCCAACCAAATAGTATGATTGTGGGGCAGACGAATGCCCTGAATATCGGTAATGGAACGAGGCGCTTCTGACGTCGTACTATCCTTTGCCGTGGCAATGGCATCCATCCACACGGTTTCGTTCCATTCCTGATTCGTCTCGTCTTGCTTTGTCCACACGGACAAACTGCCATTGGAAAAGCCCGCCGCCAGTGTACTACTATTACTATCTGTAGTAGTAGTATCTGTAGCCACTGGCTTGACGTACGACAAGGCCGTAATGGTAGGTACCTTTGCGGTAGGACTTACACTGTAACAGAGGGTTGTTCGCAACGTCTCTTGGACATTCCAAATCCATTCGTCATCTTGTTTCTCTTGTTGTTCTTGTTTCTCTTCTTCTTGTTGTTCTTGTTGTTTGTCGCGAGGAAACCTGACCGCCACGGGACGCGCCACATTGATCATGGCATGCGACGCGAACGCAATGGTTGGCGTATCATTGCCAGAAGAAGGAAGCCAAGTCAACACTTTGGTCGAGGAAGTCACTGCAGCACCATGGTGTACCAACTGGCAACCATTGGAAGAAGTATTAGTAGAAGAAGACGAAGAGGACATGGTCAATTGCTATCTAGCTACAGTATCATAAAGTATTACCGTGTTTGCCTTGGCCGATTGCTGTGGCTGTTGTTGTTGGTTGTCAAACGACGGACAGACGGATCTTTGAGACGTGGATACATTGTACTTTTAGTTCCAGCTTGCTTGGCGTTCCGTCTGAGAGAACGAGCTCGATCCTCAGGAACACTCTCGATAAAGTCTTTTAAAGATATATGACCGGCACTGCTCTTAAATCATATGGCCTAAATGACAGAAGAAAGTTTTCCGACAATGTCCCGACATTTTCCGACAAATGCAGACATTCTCATACAAACTCCAACATTCTCGTACAAACGCCGACATTCTCAGACATTGCCGACATTCTGCCGACATTTTGCCGACATTTCGGCGAGTTAAATCCGACATTTACGATTAGAGGACCGTTGAATGAGTTTACAGGGTTCCGAATGCTAGGGTTCTATCAAAGAGAAAGTACCAACCAGTGAAGAACACGACTTAACCAGCGAAAGTCATCCGTTTTAAATGTCGGAAAATTCTCGCTGAAATGTCCGGAAACCTTCCGACATTTTGCAGACATTGTCCGACAAATGCAGACATTCTCGTACAAACGCCGACATTCTCGTACAAACGCCGACATTTTCCGACATCGTGGTTTCAGAATTCCGACAATCACGACTAGAGTTCGGCCATATGACTTAGAAGGCTTCAATACAGTCATTTAAGACTTTTATCGTGGGTGTTCCAGAACGAATGGCCGCTCTCTTGAGAACAACCCAACATGCCAACAATTATTAATTTAAAAGGTACTGTAGCCCATGACCAAGACAGTGGTAAACAGCGGCACTGTCAACCACTGTCTTTTTTTATAGTAAAAAAATGCACAGCAGTTTTGGTCAAGTCCAAAAGCTTAAGAACAGGCATACAATAATGCAGAACCAAGTAATAATAAGATGCGTGAAGCAGCAATAGCATGACAGCTGGATGTATGGGATCGGCAACCTCCTCCTCCCTCCTCCAACCTCCAGCACAAGCTCCGTAGCAAGGAGCGGAGGCTTTTTGAATGGTTCGGTAGAGCGGTGCTATCTTGCTATAGACATCTTGGGCGTTGGATGGTTATTAGGGCGATATAAGCCTGGCACGTACTGAGTGGTGCTTTGGCGTTTAATAAAAGCCCTGTCTCTTTCATCACTAGGTCCTGTGAAGCCGTGAGGCCCGTGACCAAGATCGAAATATAAAAAAATATATTGATCCAGTCGAGTAGATCTACTAGTACTAGTACTCATGATTCACTTGTGGACTGCTGGCGATACATGTACTGAGTACTGGTACTAGCTAGTAGTCATGAAGAGTAACACTGCCAGCGTACCATACTGGAGTAGTCTACATACATGTACAAGCTGTAAGAGTGACAGTCGAGTCGTCCGTCGCAACTCAATTTTGTACTAGAGTACAAGCGGAAAGGACAGTCGTACTAGTACCCAGGAGGAGTCCCCAGTAAGAACCACCCGGAAACCCCTTAATTCTCTACATTGTTCCAAAAATTTAGTCAGGCCACTCGGAGTTAGGGCGTCGAGTCCGGAAAAAATTGCATGCAGTGTCAAGGTTACTCGGAATCACCAAATACCTCGGCAGTCTTGCTGCCAGAGCCCTCAACCCCTTTAATTGTTTTTCCTGCTACGGTGGTCCCTGCAGGTATAAGGGTAGGGTTAGAATACAAATAAGTCAGCAAAAACTAAATAAGTATCCTAGGATGGTGCTTTTAAACCAGCTAAAGCTATTTACATGCATCCTAGTAGGGGGGTCTGCTTCTACCAGGAACAAACTCTAAAGCTAGCAAAAGCTATATAACTAGTATTTATAGCTAGCTTGGGGTATCTGCTCTAGCTTGCTATGGAATCTGCTTCTGGCTAGGGGATCTTCTTCTAGTTATTTAAGCGCAAGTTAAGCACTAGCTAAGCACTACAGGTATCTGCTCTCTAGCTAGCTAGCTTACCCTGAAAATTTTTAAGCTAGAGTTGAAAGGATGGGCCCCCGTAGGGGCTTAGAGTTTAAAGATTGGGCCCTTGGGGCCCAACCACCAAGCTAGCTAATGGGAGTGGAACACATGACCCTCAAACACTGAGCAGAACCTCTTTCATCTTGGCTTTGTCTTTTTGATGACTTTCCCAGGACCCTGGCCCAATTCTTCATGTCTGCGAAGCTTGTGGAGGAGTCCAACAGCTTGGCTTTGGTCAGACCGCCTTGCTTCGGAGCATCCTTTCTCTTTCCAGTGGCATGTTGATTGATGGCGGCCATCTGAACCAGCATACCCCCTGTCTGAGCAAAGCTTTGGCATGCTGGGGCCTCAGCCTACCCCTGAGACCAGCGTTGCCCTGCCCCATCATGTTGAAGTGCATTCGATCGAATGATTCGGCAGCGAGCTCAGCAACGTTGTCCGTGTTGGTGGCGCTACCATAGTGTTCGATTGCATGCCTGACTGAGTTATGGAAGACTTCTTCCTGCTTTGTACTCAGTTTTTTGAAGAATCCAACCACTGGAGGAGTCCTGGTTTTCGTAGAGGCACGCCCTTTCTTGCCGACAGCTGACAAGAACACGATGCCATTGTCGTCTACCTTGGGGAAGAGTCCACTGGAGTAAAAGTTCCGGATGTAGTGGTCAATACCAGCCAGAGCCTCTTTCTTACTCGCACTCATCGTCGTCCTTGGATTGCGTTGAATACCTCTGCGGCTATCCTTGGCTTGCGATGGATACCTCTGCGGTAGGATGGCGTTGAATACCTCTGCGGCTTTACAGCTTCCTCGGATTGCGATGAAAGCGGCTATATCCTTGGCGTGCTGTAAGTACTAGTACCTCTGCAGCTACTGAATACGGATGGGATGACCTCGGTTGTATTGTCTTGCTTCACTATCTGGCTCAAATTCGGAATTCGAAATCCTCTGGATGCATGCTCCGTCGGTCTTTTGAAAACACATGCTAATAACACGACGAGAGACTGATCGAGCTGACACAGAGATAAATAAATAAATAAATAGATGCGAAATGCACGACTGACGTCAGTCGGCTGTGACGTCATTCGGCTATCGAACGTTTGATTGGCTAATCCGCTACAGCGGCTCTACAGCGGTAGTGTACCATAGTGTACCGATTGAGCTGATGTCGGCACGGCGGTCCCGCTGTACTTTCTGTACCAAGCCGTTTACCTTCTGTGGACATAGCTTCCGTACCCTGGGGTATCTGACCTGCTTCTACACTGAAACCTTTCTGCCGAGGTTACACAGCTCCGCTGGCTTAAATAATGGCTCGGAAGGTTCACTTTGACTTTTTTTAAAAGCTTCCCAAGCAGCTTCGGTCCATTTCCGGTAAAAACCGCACTTAGCCCCGTCCACGCTGCGAAGAGAGGACACGATTCTCACAACAACCTCAAAAAGACAACACCATCACAACAAAGATAGGAAAGAAGAGATGAAGCACTTCTCAACCATCCTAGAAGCACTCAACCATCATGCCACAGTGACTCCTGCTAAGGTTGTCTTTACCTGGGTTGACGACAAGTGTAAGGAACAGTGCAAGATGACTTGCAAGCAATTGGAGGATGAATCCAATGCTGTGGCGGATCATCTCCTCAAGCTGGGATGCAAAAAGGGGGAACGTGTCATGGTGGCATATCCATTTGGCCTTGAGTTCTTGGCTGGAATGTTTGGAGCCATGAAGATTGGAGTCATCCCTTGCTCTATCTACCCACCAAACCCCAATCAGCTAAAAACAGAAATGCCCAAATTCCGTGGATTTGCGGAGGATGCCGGAGCCAAGTATGCACTAACCAGTGCAACCTTTGCCACTGCCATGACTGCAGCCAGCATCCTCTACAAGACTGGTGTAAAATGGATTGGGACTGACAAGCTACCCATCAAGAAACGCAACCCAAACAAGCCCAAAGACTATGAGCAATTTGTAGGAGAACCCCAAGATATCTGTTTCATCCAGTACACCTCTGGCAGTACTGGTCGACCTAAGGGTGTCATGATTAGCCACAGCAATCTAGCAGAAAACATTCTAGGTATCAGTGCCATGTCAGGTACAGAAGTTTTGAGCTCCACAGTCGCAGCTTTGTGGGTTCCACAATATCATGGTAATCCATTCAGTTTGGTTGCCCTGGAATCTATGTTATTATCTCTGACTCCTTTGGTCCATTTTCTCCCTTCAGACATGGGCCTTGTTGCTGGTTTTATGTCTTCCCTCTATGCTGGTATCCATCTTGTCATGGCATCACCCCTGGATTTTGTGGTCAATCCACTGCTTTGGACTGACATGGTGGAGAAATATCAGGCAAACCTTACCTGTGCCCCTAACTTTGCTTATGCCTTGCTCCTCAAACGTTTGGAGCAGGCCAATCGAACTGCAAACTGGAGTTGTGTAAGGCGTGCCATGTTTGGGGGTGAACCAGCCCAGAGCCATGTTGTGGGAGCAGCAGCAAAGACCCTCTCAATCAAGCCTGAGCATGTATACAACATCTATGGACTTGCAGAGTCTGTGGTGTTTCTCACAGGTGGCTCTGCATACCCTGACTCCGAAGGGCTTGTCTGCTGTGGTGGAGTTGACTCCCCAACTCTCAAGCTTCGAATTGTCAAGGATGGAAAAGCGGTGGAGGAGGGACATGTTGGGAGTATCTGGGCCCAGTCTCCCCGGGTGGCTGCTGGTTACTATGGACAACCTGAACTTACTACATCCACCTTTGCAAATATCTTGCCAGGCTATGATGGAAGCTGGCTTGACACTGGAGATTTGGGAAAGGTTGTGGATGGACAGCTATACGTCACTGGAAGGGTCAAAGATGTCATCATTATCAATGGAAAGAACTACTATCCAACTGATGTGGAGCTCTCTATTGATGATATCTTTGGCGACGTTATCCGTCCAGGCAGGACCACTGCCTTCCAGCATGGGGAGGACAGTGTTGGAATCACTGTCGAAGGACGCAAAGGTTTTGACAAGGCTGCAAATGAAGATTTGGCTATTCAGATAGCAAACCATGTCTCCCAAGCACATGGGCTGCTTGCCTCAGAGGTAGTTGTCCTCAAGCTTGGTGTGACACCCAAGACCACATCTGGCAAGCTAAAGAGAAGTGAGATCAGACAGACTACAATTGCAGGTGATTGGAAGGCATCTGATGTGCTCCTACGATTCCAACGACAGGCAAACGTATCACCCCCCAAGAAGAGCTCTTTCCTTGAGCACAGCTTATTTGCAATGAACGGGGTTGCAAGCAGTGAGTTCTATTTGTCCAAAGGAACTCAACAGCCTGTGGACCCAGATGACTTCTCCACCAGATATGCGAACACCATCACATCTGTCTTTGGTCATGCAGTTGAAACATCAAAATCATGGGCTGAAAATGGACTCACATCACTCATGAGTGCTGAGCTGAGGAACCGAGTGGAGGAGGAATTGCATATTGTGTTACCAGTGAACTTTGAGCAACTTTGTGCAACACCAAAAGACCTGTACGAGTTTCTGGTCACATCTGAGGGGAAGAGGTTTCCCACGCAAACCATCGATGATCACCCAGGCTTTCAATGGAATTCATCCAGATCCAGGCTGAGGAAGTTACAGCTTGGAGTTATCCAATCCCTTGGGTCAGCTCTGATTCTTCTCTTACTCTTGATCTCAGCTGTTCCGTCCTACTTCCTAGTATCCTGGGTTCTGGACCAATGTGACTCGCCTGAAGATGGAGATTGCCGCCGCCCAGTATTTTGGGCTCTTATGCCCCTGACCTTTCCTCTCTTCATCCTATCCTTCTCATTGATTGTGGTTTTATGCAAGGTTGTTGTTGTTGGGAAGTACCTTCCAAGACAATTTGAGCTTTTATCCTGGGATTACATCCAATGGTGGTTTGTTGACAGGATTCTGGATGTTTGGGAATACCTTGCAGGACATCTTGTTCTAGGAACCAAGTACATTTGGATCTTCTACTGGATTCTTGGTGCTGACCTGGCGTGGTCTGCCAAGATTGAGTCCTATATCCGTGAATTTGACCTTGTGAAGGTGGGGAGCAACACAAGTATCGGTCACCCTCTGAAGTGCAGAAAATTCTCTTGGTCAACAGAAGACAGTCCAATGATCACATTCTGGCCAATTGTTGTGGGAAATAACTGTCAAATCTCTGGTATGGTGAGTCCACGGGCCACAATTGGGGATGGAAGCAAAGTAGCAAAGCTTTCAGTTGTTGAAGAGGGTGCTGTGGTACCTGATGGCGTCCTTGCCAAAGGCAACCCGGCATGCCATGCTGGATCATTTATTCGTCGCGAATCAAGTTTGTTGGAGGAGTCCATTTTGGATGTCTTCAAGATGGTTTGGATCATGTTTGAGGCATACCATCTTTTTACACTTGCCTTTGTTGTTAGCATTGTGCTGAATCAAATCTTGCCTTCATGGCGGTATGGAGGTATTCTTTATTGGATCCTGTTGTTGCCATTCACTTCCATCCTGGCACTTTGCTCCAGCTTGGCCTTCAAGTGGCTTCTGATTGGAAAACGGAACCCATCAGATGAGTATGAGGGCTCACTCTACCGCCGTGCAACCAACTGGGCATGTGACTTCCATTTCCATGCAGCTGGATTTACTCTTGCTCCTTTCTGTGGCGCATCAAAAGTCTGGAACATTATCTTCTTCCTACATGGCCTTGACATTGACTTTGAGTCACGCATAAATGGTCTCTATGTACATTTCCAACCCTCAAAGGTTGATTTTGTGAAGATCCGGAAGTCTTTTGCCTCAGCCATCTCGCTAGACTTGAACAAGCAAGGAGGTGGCAAGATTGAGATCATCAACAGCAGCATTGGTTACAATGCCAATCTTCATTCCGGTGTCAAGATTATGCAATCTACAATTCCTCCAAGGTCAGATGTGTCTGAAAGTGTTTATGAGCTGAACCAACAATCAAGCCATGATGTGTCCAAGCCTAGTAGCAGTACCACACTACACGAGCTGCTGCAGGCTTTGTTGAATGTGACTCTTTTTGCCTCCATCATACCTTCCTACGAGATTGGCCTTGCGGCTACAACCAGTTCATCATCTGGCATTGCTGCGCTTGGGTTGGTCACAGCTTTTGTACTACAGTGGTTTGTTTGGATACTCTTGACAAGAGCTGTTGAGGGCATACTATACAAGTTGCCAAAGCACACCCACATCAGTTTTTTTGGACTATACATCAATGCTGTATGGGTCTTTCGTGTTGGCAATTTGTTGGAGAAAGTCCTGTACGGAACTCCAATGTTTGGCCACTATGCAAAGTTAATGGGTGCTGAAGTCAGTGGGGACCTCTGGTACTTTGGTGACGAACTATATGAGTATGGTAAACTACACTTCAAAGGAGGTGTGCTTGTGGACAGTTCCCATTTGAGTGGACACTACGTTGATGGAAATGGGCTGACCTTGCAAGACACCCATGTCTCTGGCATTCTGCATCCAGGGTGCTATGCCTCTGCTGGCTCAGTAGTATCTAGAAAGGAAAATGGTCCATGGCGAACTTTCTTGAGAAACCTTGACAGCAAGGAGGAATCAACCAAACCTGAATTTGAAGTTTAGTATCTTGGGAAAGGAATCTTTCCTTTTAGTGTTATTGTTCCATTTTTTAAAATTGATGGCTTGTGGCTTCCTAGTTTCATTAGCAACCTGCTAGCTGGCAATAGTGCAACAATAGAAGGATACCTTGGTCTTCGACTGGGTCCGACTGGGTCATATCTGTGCGACAGCCGCAGGAAGTCGGTTCTCGGTCACCAAACACAGCATCCCACGCGGCAGACGACCGGCCACTTACCATCTCTTCAGGTGTTCGTGAAAAATTTGAGTATCGTTGTGGAAGGCAGCGTCACGGACGTCACGAACATCATAAACCGGTAGCGAGGCTCACACGGATGTTTGGAATGGAACATTCACAGAAGATGACTTGAGCAATCTCCTCCCATTTGAGAACAAGCTTTTGGTTGTCGACCTGACTGGGGCTTCCATCGTGGTTACAGTGCTTGTTAAGCACTGAAATACGTTGTGGAAGCCAACAAAACGGGAGCTTATCCGTACGCAGTTGGGCTCCACTATTCCATTGACTACCGCAACAGTTTCTCTCACCGATGCACCAATGTTGAGGTCAACGTGCAAGACGATGACGACGACGACGTCTGGAAACCAATCGAGTTGGAACGCGAATACAGCGTCGTCACCAACTCCTATTTCGTTTCCGCTGGTGATGGTTTCCTCGAGTTGGCCAATGCCAAGCGTGAAAACGTTCGTCTACAGTTCACTACCGCACACCTGGGGGCCTTTCGAAATGCCCTTTCACTTGCAGGACGGTTTGTTGGATCCTCCTCGAGCGAGAGAGCTACTCGACGCAATCGTTCCATGATTCTGGGCCATACGGTACGACTTTCGCGAAAGTCTAAACTTGTCTACTTATTTGTTGTGACGGCGTCTATTTCTGTAGAAAATCTCATGAACAATTTTAAGAAATAGACTAGTTCCAAAATATGATGTTGCTGTACTATCCGCGCGCCAAGTCATGGAATCGAATCTTTATGATGGCAAGCGTGGGATCTCATGATGGATGGATGGATGGATACTTAGTTAGTAGTAGACCATTCGGAAGTTGGAGGTCCAACTCGTCAGATGAAGAAACCAAGCTTTTTGTGGTGACAGCGTCTTTTTCTGTTGAATATCTCATTATTTATTTGTATACCGGGCAGACCCTGGTGATATCTGAACCTGTCGTTCGTACTGTAGTAGTGGTGGGTCTCACAATAAAGAAGCAGCTCGCCCGGTAGTACTGAATATCTCATACATCTCTGCCGGTCTTTATCAAGTTATATATAGCTAGACTACTGTAGTAAGTAGGCATGCAGGCATGATGTAAAGAGAAATGTGGTTTTTGAATAGGGAAGATATTAAATTAAGGAAGCCGGCGAGGGGCAGGGTTACCCGGGTAGGCAAAGAAGAGGCGGAATTTGGGACTAGGTTCCGTGGGAACAGTTGCGACAAATGGAGGACCAATGGGGACTGACCAAAGGGATTATGTGGCTTTATCCGTGCGCCGCCCAAGATTCAATTCAAGGCACCTTTATGATGTCGGCCCTCACAACATTCGGAGAACATCACCACTATACCATGCATGCACTTGAATTCTCTGCCCTTGAAAAAATAGAAAGCAGCCATTCCTCATGAGGGAGACAACGTCCATTGATTGAGTCGAGTCGATCAGTGTCCCAATCTGATATGGTGTAATGGTAGCATGTCTGACTGTCTCTCAGAAGATCTGGGTTCAATTCCTGGTATCAGAGTTCACAACCTTTTGGTGTTGTAGCCTCTCTACCGGTAATAGCCAGAAGTCAATTGGAAACAGCGCTTGATGCGCGTCTTCGTGCTACTGTATTGAGAGCCGGACGTCGAGAAAGACATCTGTGACTGCAATCGCCAATTCCTGCGCGCAGGCAAGCCGTGTATAATTGTGGGGTTGAAGTCACCGGTAATGAATTTATGACCAACGTTAAGTACAAGAGTCATTTTTTGTAAACCCCCAACCCTACTGTGCTATTAATAAATGAAAGATCCAATGAGCACCTGGCGAAGAACAAAGCAAATCCACACAATCGATCATCTTTCCTCGTCGACGACGAACACAACGGCAAACCAACTATCTATCTATCTATCTATCTTTCTGTCTGTCTGACAATAATAACTATACAATAACTATAACAACCATGCCGAGGGCTCCAGTCCGAGCCAGTCCCAAGAATATATCAGCGAAACGCGGCGAGAAGCGCTCGGGTGGTGGACCATGTAACTTTCCGACCTTCCTGACGGCCATTTGCTGTTTGATGGCGGTCTACTTGTTTGCCGTGAGCAGCAGTCAACGCGCTACCATTGAACAATCTCAGTTACTCGTGGCCGCGCAAAAGAGGAATACGGGGAATATTATTGAAAATAGTAATCAGCAAAAAACAACCACAACAACCAAAGTGGAAAAATCTGTAGAGACGACTCCTGTCATGAAGAAACCAGGCCATGAAGTGGCAGGGTTGAATTGCGATCCTTGGGGAGGACCTCCCAATGATGTGGCGGCCGAAATGGTGTATTGGAAGGACATTCCGCAAGATGCTCATTTCCAAAGTCCCTTTAAAAATGTCGGACCAAAGACCAAATATCTGACCTTTGAACCCGATGAAGGTGAGATCAAAAATGGACAAAATTGGACAAAAATCATACATTATGGAACATTTTCTCATTTTCTTTATATTATTATGTTTTAAGGCGGCTGGAACAACATTCGCATGGCCATGGAGACGGCCGTGACGATGGCATTGGCCATGGGCCGAACACTCGTGTTGCCACCGGAACAGGGCATGTACTTGCTGCATCAAAAAGACAAGGGACAAAAGAACCGATTCACATTCAAAGACTTTTTTCATTTTGATTCCGTCGAAACCGAACATCCCCATTTGACCGTCATTTCCTTTACCGAATTCTTGCAACGAGAAGCCATGACCGGCCATTTATTGGACGCCAAAGGCAAACCCAGTTTCCCACCCCGCAATCAGACCAATTGGGATGGAAAATTCCATAATTATGAAATGGGAAAACGAGGGGTCTTTCCGTGGTTACGAACCGTTACCAAAGTGTTGGACTGGAATATGGACAAGTGTCTGGCATCTTTTCCCAAAGAACCCGGCCCAACGGGAGTCGCCAGTTTGAAAGCGGCATTTGCGGACGCCAAACAAATCATGGAAAAAATCGGTGCTCAAAAACGCATCAATTCCTACAACAACAATCCCACTCCCGTCGATGCACCTCCAGAAGCACGGATACGTGAAATGCTCGCCACACGCCAGAATTTGTGCATTTACGACGAATCCTTTCAACAGGCACCCGTCGTGCATGCCATGGGCGACAATGATTCCGGGGCACGCATGTTGGCCCATTTCTACTCGTTTCTATTCTTTGAAGACTGGAAACACGATCAATGGACCAAACGATTTGTCCGGGATCATTTGCGATACGTCGATCAAATTCAATGTGCCGCCGCACGATGGATTGACTTTTTGCATATGAAAGCGCGGCAATTCGGGGAGCCCAATGGAAACTTTTATACCATGCACATTCGACGAGGGGATTTTCAATACAAGGATACACGGATAGAAGCCGATGTGATTTTTGAAAGTATTCGCGATGTCATTCCCGTCAATGCGACACTCTATATTGGTGCGTATGATTCATGTGATTGCGTATGTGTGTGTGTGTGTGTGTGTATTTGTTTTACTAACTAAATGGTATCGCTGATGCATCCAACTTGGCTGCTCCCAACAATGTTCCACTCCATTCAAACTCCATCAAAACGACAATTATTAATCCATCCATGATACATCCATAGCCACGGACGAAAAGGACCGAAGCTTTTTCAAGATTTTTCACAAGAACTATCGCGTCTATTTCCTCGACAGTAATCCACCCTTGGCGGAAGGACTCAATACCAATTTTTACGGAATGCTGGACCAACTCATTGCGTCCAAAGGACATGTCTTTGCCGGGACGTACTACTCTACATTCACAGGATACATTAATAGAATGAGAGGATATCGATCCCAAACAGACAAATTGACAGGATATCAACGGGGAGAAATTGACAGTTACTACTATGTTCCCATGAATGCCAAATTTGCCGTCAAGGAGTATCGGCCGCCGCATCCGCCCTACTGGGCGCGAGAGTTTCCAATAGGTACGTGGAAACAATGAAAGAAGGGAAATGCCAGTCGGGTCGTCATTCATGTGCTCATCATCTCCTCCTTGCTGCAACAAAAATGTTCAGGTTGGAGAGAAATCGATAAGAGTTTGGAAGCTTGAGAAGTCTTTATGACGCCCAGCTAGCAAGCGCAGTCCATGGTTCGAGTCATTCTTCCAAATAAAACGACAATTTTCAAATACACGTGTACCAGCGATGCTCGTGCATTTCGTTCTCTTCTCAAACAGAATCGAGTGTCGTTTTCCATAGTCTATCGATAGATCTGAGGACGGGGGTAGGATGTTTCCTTCTGGGGCATTATATTTATTGCAAGAACTACAATAAGGTGTTTCGTCTGCACCAAGTATAACTGTTCATTTTCTTCGAGATGGCTTTCGTGGTGCTGCAGAGCTCCTGGTGTTGCTTTATCAAGTTCGGTCGAGTTCGGTCGCAGGGCGCCTTTCTTTCCTTACTTGATCGGATCGAGACTCATTCGGCTCTTCCAGTAGACGAGCCCAGCTAGCATCCAAAACCGGGCCTGCAAGTACAGCCGACGACGATGGACTCGTCATGAAAGCCTTCTGGGCCGCCTTTGGGTTGCAAAGCTTTGCCGACCCTCCCGATGTCGGATTGTGGTTTCGGATGCATCTTGACCAAAGTGGACGCTTTCGGGCTTTG